>JARHVA010000050.1:487500-505000 GCA_037957365.1 Torreya grandis
TTAAGGATTATACTTTTCTAAAAAACTAAAGAAAAAAGAGATTGTATCTGCAACTCAAAGAGAATTAATATAAGAAGAAAATTTTCACCTTTGTGTTTTAAATATCTTTAGGGACAATGTATGTATGTACATCCATATATATTTGATTATTTTCTTTCGAAATATTTTTGAGATTATGGTTATTTAGTCAAAAATAGAGGTATTTTGTTTTATATTTTCCTCTCTGGATCTACATTTAAGTTTTTTATAAATAATGAAACCTTGGAGGGGTGAAAATAATAATTTTACAAGAAAATACAATATAGTTGTCATATTCTTGTTACCAATAGTAGATATTTATTTTTCTGTATGTTGTAAGTTATTTTGAACATGTAATGTCTTCCCTACCCATTAAATGAGAATGGTTTTGTTCTAGTGAAGTCACCCTAATTTTTGACATTTTCAGTAAGTCTCTAAGTTTGTCTGATTGGACTTGTAATTATTATACTTTTATATGCATAATAATTTTATCCTTTAAGTTCATTTCATAGTAAATCAGTTTATATTTTAAATTTTTACCCTATTAAAAACCTTTTTTGATGTGAATAGTTTCCTTTACCATATCCTTTTTTATTTTTAATAAATGTAACTCTGCTTGCTAAAATTCTCCTGTAATTACTGATAAAATATATTTGTTTGTCTTCTCAAAAAAAATTAATTCTGAAAAGGTTAAAATTTAAACCCACAGTTAAAACATAAAATATTTAACTCACCCAACAATCTCACAATTATTTATAAAACATTGAACTAGATGAATCACTATTCTAAAGCCTATTAAAATATGAATTAGGTTTTTATTATCTTGAGTAATAAGAGACTAAATATAAATTTAAGATTATAATACATCATAAATTATAACCCAAATAGAAGAGGCACCATTATAAATTACAACCAACAAAAATTACACTAGCATCTCACATGAAGGGTTTGCAATTATATATAAAACATTGAAGTGGATGAATCACTATTGCAAAGCCTATAAAAATAGGAATTAGGTTTTTATTATATTTTTGAGTAGTAAAATATTTATTTTAAACCATTATAAATTACAACCAACAAAAATTACACTAGCATCTCACATGAAGGGTTTACAATTATTTATAAAACATTGAAGTGGATGAATCACTATTGCAAAGCCTATCAAAATAGGAATTAGGTTTTTATTATATTTTTGAGCAATAAAATATTTATTTTAAATTTAATATTATCATGCATCATAAATTATAACTCAAAAATAAGTGGCACCATCATAAATTATAACCAACAAAAATAACACTAGCCTCTCACATGAATGGCTTGCAATCTCAACATTTACCTAGTAATAAAAGCACGTCCATCCCATGTGAAGGGTTTAAATCCTCAACATTTACCTAATTTATTGGTATGCATAGAAAATTAAATCTAAAATCCATTTTATTTTGTAACCTGTTTCTAAAGGTTATATTTATGGCTAAATTTTTTGTATAGAAATTAAGGAAAAAAACCAAGATCGTGTTTAACTTTGTGATTGACATTATTGACATTGTAATAATATATGTTTAAGTAATACATCAAATGAGGTATTTTTATTTTATTTTAATCTATAAAATCTCATGATTTTCACCTAAGCAAAAGATAATTTTGTGTTGACTGCAAAGGTCTCTCATAATATGAGATGAAGTAAACTTTTCGTTGAAAACAAATTTAAAGTTATGGATATGTACACCTAAAATAAAATTTTTATTATTAAATAATTTTTTTATAATTATAAGATAATTATTATTAAATCATGAAAGATGGTTCATTATTATTACATATTTATTATGTATTTTTTTTTTTTCACTGTCAACTTTGTCACTTCTATTAAGATAATTTTTCACAACCTAATTTTTTAAAATAATATGTGGGACATCTTGTAAGCACATAAAGATTTTAATAATAATTTGTTTTTATTTTTATATAATATTTTAAGGATGCTCAAGTATGTGTTAGATATTTATTTAAATTATGGATTATTAATATGTTATCTATGTTATAGTGGCTTTTATAATTTATTTGGAAACCATATAGAAATAAAGTTCACCCTACCATAACTTCTTATTAGTTTTCCTTACTTTTTTTGAGTGCGTCATAAAACTCCAAATATATTTGACATGTCATTTTACAATCTATGTAAGTTTCCTTATGTTCTTTCACCGCTTGGTTCATATAACTCTTATCTCTCATTTTTCTCATTTTTAATTGTTTGAATTTGGTTTTCATGGAAATAAATAAGAATATTAGTTCACTTAGGCTCTACAATTTTGAAATAATTCATTTTTTTTGACATACATTTATTAATAATTTTAATAAAAAAATTAGATGAATCATGCAATCATTTCAAAACCCTCAAATTAGATTCAAATTTAATTTTCAATTATTGATATTTTTGGTAAATTAGATTTAAATTTTATGTTTGAATATTTATATTTCTGGCTAATATAACATGATCTTGGTAGACATTTTTCTTGATTCATTATAATTTATATTTATTGTCAATTAGAACATAATTTTTTTCATGAAATTATACATTAAAATGTCAATTAAAATTTAAGGTATAATGTTTTGAAGGATTCCCTAACACATACCCATATGCACTTTGGATGTGTTACTTGATCTTATACAAATATGTAGTTGATTATGTATATATATTTATTAATACTTTTATTTATCATTAATATAATTATATATTCTTAATGTCACTAGTAAACTCTTTTAGCTATTTCTATAAGGTTGCATTCTTCTCACTTGATCGAAGAAGAAGAGAGGATAAGTGATTTCATAAATGGAGTGAAAAAATAACTCTATGAAAAAAAACCATGGAAATATTTCCTCATTGACCATCAATCATTATTTAAATTTCATATTTTAGTTTTAGTTCAGTTGTTTTCCTAATTGTATGGTTCTTCCAAATTCCTTATTATATGTTAAAGGTTGCATTTTTTCAATAAACATGGTAGCAATATTACAAATGAAGTAACTCAAAGATATATATTTGTCTTATCCGAGTACATATGTGTAATAAGGATATTTTATATATTTAATTAATTATTCTTATTTAATTATAGATATAAAAATGTTTCAGTTGATAATTATTTTATATAAAATAAGAATCCATTAGAAGATTTATTAATTTTAATATTTTAAGTTAGAGGCAAATTACATAATATTGCTTTCCTTAATGAAATTAAACAATTATTATTATTATTATTTTAAAATTATATACCTTTGAGGGAGGTGACCATTTTTAAAATATTTAAGATATTCTCTAGTATATTGCTTGCGTAATGAAACATTTCCCTCTTATGTCTTATATTAAGTTTCCCAATTATGAAATGAATAATAATTCCATTTTCCTAGAAATATGAGCAAAGCAAAAATATTTCATAATTTTTTTGAATACGAAAATAAGGAAAACAAAAGTATCAATTTTTTAAGAACCATCACCAAAATTTTCCCAAATGTATGTACTCTTACTATGTTATCCAAAGTGTTTTTATGGTGTAAACAACATACTTTGTTGGAAAAATATTCCTGGGATTAGGTTCATATTAATTTCTAATGCCCAATTTCATTATAATATTAAAAAAAAAATTACAAAATATCACAATTATCAAGATGTATCTCTAAACTTTACATGTTACCTTATTTTATCTAGTTTTTAAATTAATTAATTATGATAATTATTTTTGTATGCATGTATTTAACCTAATTCAAAACTATTTTTTAGTATTTTCATTACAATATTAATGTAAATTCATATATCCGTAATACATTTTTAAAATAAACTTTTGACAAGAGATAAACCATAAATAAGTTAAATATATGTTACACTTAAAAAGTAGGATATAAAAATGTGAATTTAGAGTAAGATGTGGATAAATAACATTTTTGCCTCAAATAATTGATTTACTTGAAGAACATTGTCACATATTAACACAAACTATTAGGTATAGTGGTAATTTAGATTCATAATGACATGTTGAGCCTTATTGTTTTCTATAAATTCTAATTATTACATTAATGTAGATTTTAAAACCTCTCAAGATAATTATTTGAAAGAAAATGAAGTATATAATTTTCATTATGAGTGCTAATTATAATAAAAATATACATATGACAACATTAATAATATGAATAAATATGCCATAGACAATCTAGATGAGATATCTAAAATTATATATGTATTGAAAGAAGTAGCTTGTCAAATTTTACCTTCTCTCATTTCAAAAATTATTTTTAAACTTACTTTTGTCTATACCACCTCTAATATCTCCAATGCTATTTCTTATTTTCAAAAATTTATCTTCCAAAATCTCAAATTAATTTTATTATTTCTCAACTTCTTCCAAATTGTCAATATATTTCTAATGCTTCTCAACATCTTCCAAATACACAATATGCTTACATTATTATTTTTTTTTATTAATTTTAATATTTGTAGTTATAATATTTAGTTTATGTCTCAATAATATATTTCTTACAATGTGAGTCGAATTAATTTCCTTTTTTTAAACCAAATTTCTCTTATGCATGATTATTTTATTATGTAATCTATCATAATTCTTCACATCTTATTTTTATACCATATACCAAAATGACTATTATGATTCCTAAATTTTGAAATTTTTGAAATAAAATCCAAATTATTTCTCAAGTGTCTCAAAATCTAACTAGTTGGTTGATTTAAAATGATATTGTCTTAAAACCTTTTGATAATTCATTAGTCACATATCTTTGTTCAATATATTTTTTGGCTCTAAAGTTGGAATTATTAAATAGAACAAAGATACCTTTTAACACATTAGTTAATTTTACACTCATTGTCTATAATTTGGGCATGGTGGTAAATTATCGACTAAGTCACTTCCAATAAGCTTTATAGATTATACATTTAATTGGGTTTATAATATATCAATGGGATATAGAAATTAAATTTTGAGACTCTAGATGATCATTTATTGAATCATTTTCAAACAAATATTACTCTAAACAATATCTTTTTCTCTCTATCTTCTATAAAAAATGTATAAAATTTATGTTTTGAGAGTTTATGACATATATAAGATGTTTTTTGATAAATTATGTAATATTTTAAATACATTTTTTAAACTACATTTTGTGATTTATCAATCGAATGTACGTATGTATGTATGTAATTAAATTATTAATTAAAATTACTAATTAAAAATAATAATATTATTAATTATGATTGATTTTTTTAAATTATAATAAATTGTAATCATTAATTATTATAATAAAATTCATTTTTTTATTTTATTTGAGTAAAAATTCTTCACTTATATTTAAACATATAATTAAAAATATTTATTTTACTTATATTTTATTACTAAAAAAGTTGACAGGGGTGAGGGTAACCGGTGAGGTATTTCCATTGCGGGTCTGCCGACCCAGGTTTGATTATCCATCCCCCCTGACCCCGTGGTACTGGTATTAGTTGTGTCTAGCCAGCAGCGTCGGTCACGGTAAAAAGTTTACCCGGCTTTCAATAAAGTGAATATTTTATTACTAAAATAATTATTTTAACCCCTATTTGACACACCTTTTAAGTTAAGGTTATTTTTAATGTTAATTCTTTAGTTATTTTATAGTTATTCAAATTATATATGTTTCATTTTATTTCTATAAATTTTTTATCTTGTACTTTTGATAATAATTTTTTATAGTATGTAGTTTTTTCTTCTCAATATGAATGGTATGTTTGGTTTTTCAGGGATGTTTCACCAATATGGATTATTATATCTTCTATTTTGTTGACTACTGTTTCTTGTCTAATCAATGTTATGTTATATGTTTATCACAGAATCTTTAATGCTTGTTCATATGAACATCCCTATTTCATTGATATAAGGGACCCTTCAAAAGAATTGATTTCTTAAACACTATTCTTTTACTAGGATTCCACATAATCTTTATTTAATTTAAAACAATTCTTTGAAAATAGTTTTCAAAACTATATAATAATCTAGTCATAATAAAAAGATGATAACATAAAAAATTGTTAAATAAAATAGATGAATTCAACTAAATTTAAAATCAATCCATCCACAATGATGATTGCATTTAACTTGCATGTCAGAAAAAATAACTAAACAAATTTGTTGTTATTTATTTATTTATTTTATTTTTGGTAATGGGTGAAGTGATGAAGTCTAGGGTGAAAGATAAGTATACGGTTATAATTTAATTTAATGAATAAAATTAGTACAATAATTCTTACATGTTTAAACAGATTTACAACCAATAATGCATTACTACACAAGCCTTTTTGAAAGATAAATACACCATCTCAATGTGTAACATTTTCTATATATATTAGATTATGTTCTTAAATAAATTATATTATACCATTAATGTTAACAACTTACTTTTTTATATAACACTTTAAGTACTTCTTAAAAAAAATATTTAATAGGTTAACGGGGAAAGGTAATTTTTCTAAAAAATTACCTATATATTTATTATATTTATCAATTGTGTTTATAGAAATATTTTATTTAAAAATCTATTTACATATTATAAATAAGTTTTTCATTTGTTTAAATATATTTATACTTTACTTTTTTTATTGTTTACATAAATATTCTATATAATATTATAAAAATTTATAAATATAACTCAAAAATATAATCATGTTATTAAAAAGTCTAGGTCCTACCATTAATCTTATAATATATTTAATGCTTGTTAAGATTTTAAGTACATTATATATGGTATTATAAAGGTTTATAACAAGTCAAAATTCATCAAATTTGTATTAATATTGGAAGAGAAAAGCAAAAAATGGTTTTAATTTGATTTTAAAGGATCAAAAAAATTAATTTAAATAGAGATTTTATTTTTTATTTCAAATTATATTTTATAAAAATTATTGTAGTTTTTCATATTATAAATAAGTTTTTCATTTTTTAAAATATATTTTTACATTATTTTTTTTAGTAATATAATTTTTTTTATCATAATGTTTACATAAATATTCTCTATAATATTATTAAAATTTATAAATATAACTCACAAATATAATCATGTTATTAAAAATTGTAGGTCCTACCATTAATCTTATAATATATTTAATGCTTTTTTAAGATTTTAAGTACATTATATATGGTATTATAATGGTTTATAACAAGTCAAAATTAATCAAATTTGTATTAATATTGAAAGATAAAAGAAAAACATGGTTTTAATTTGATTTTAAAGGATCAAAATTTTTAATTTAACTAGATATTTTATTTTTTATTTCAATGTGTGTGTGTGTGTGTGTGTGTGTGTGTGTGTAGGTTTTAATTTGGAAGTTAATTGTTTATGCGTGTATGTAAAAATATATTTTATAATATCCAAAATGGAGTCTATTTCATAATTTTTAATATTTATTTTAATAGGATTAAACTGTGAAAGTTGATTTTTTTCATCCTTAATTTTTTTTATTATAAAAATGTCTAAAAAAGAACATAAATATTATTTCAAACATAGCTAATCATGATGATATGAAATTAATGTTGGATAAATTTTATATTTATTTATCATAATTTTATTCTTCATTTAAATGTGCAAATAAAAATAAATAAAAATAGATGCATAGTTAAATTTGGAGATAACTGCATATAATTGTATGTGGGTTCTATCAATTAGATGAGATTAATTTATTTTGAATTATATTTAAATAAATATTCTCCAATATTTATTTTAAAAAACGCTTCAAAAAATATTTTAACAGTGATTAATGTTTGTTAAAAAATAATTTTTTGCTATTTTTAAAAATTACAATTATATAAAAAATGTTTAACATAGTAGAAGTTAGAAATTTAGATAAATATAAGGGAGAGGACCTAATAGTTGAATGGGTCTAATAGTTGAGAGGGTATGAGGGTCAACTCTATAACATTTTGTTTATTAATATTAATAAATTAAATTCTCATTACTTACAAATACATTTATACCCAATACTTGATCATTGGTATTATGCACAAATTTAAAAAAAAATATTTAGCTTGTTCACAATATATTGTACTATTATTAGTAAATAATATTTTTATTATAAGTGTTAGAATTTAAGCTTTAAATCTTCATAAATTCAAATATTGAGTTTAAAATATAAATTTTATATTACTTATCAAATACAATGTGTCCTTTCAATTACTATCAACACTCAAAATCCTATGAAGTTAATACAACATGTGCAAACTTGTAAACCAACTTGTCATATTTCACAATAATTTAAGCCCAATTATACATCCATTTTGTGTTCTATTTGTTTTTCCTTGAATTCTCATTTATACTTCAGTCTATGTCCTTATATAATTGAAGAAAACATGTAAGGCTTACCAAAATATTAAATTCATATTCTAAACTTTTCAACAATAACTTATAATATAAAACTAATTTCTAAAGTCTTTTATTTAAATTTAATTATACCCAATTGGATTTCACAATCATTATACATTTATTCATATGAAATAAAATTATACATAATATATTTTATTATTATTAGCTTCTACACAATTGAGCATGAAAATGTGAATATAGCTTCAAATGTTTGTTAAGAATAAATAATTTTCTCAGATATAGGAACCATTCTATGAATTCTTAAACTATAGCTTAATTAAGTTTGTGGTTTAGTTATAATTCTTGGGATTATAATGGCCTTGGAGGTGGAGGATCATTCTATGCATTTTGGTCTAGTGGGTTTGCACCATTATTTCGGGGTGTTGATATAGTAATGGGTTATTATTGCTGCCTAGTTCTAAGTGCATAGTTTCTCATTTAGAATTGTTAAAACACCTGCACCTCACTAATAAATTCTTCTACGTCATTTTATTCTTGTCTAGGGAAATCCATAGTTGCAAACACCATAGCAGTTCTACGGGATTTAATTGAGTTAGAGGATTCTAGATGACTAGGGACTACCTTGTATTATTTCATTTAATTTTAGAATCAAACTCCTTATAGTCCAGCTTCCCATGTATTATTGCATTATGCAAACAACAATAGTTCGGTAAGGCTATCTTTATGAAATGATCTCAGAAAGCCTATTCGGTGAATGTTCTGGGGGGTTATGTGGCTGGTTTTAGTTCTTGTTTATCCTTTGATACTTAAACTTCTATTACATATTTCTATGTTAGAATTTATTATGTCTATCTACATCCCTAGGAAGTCATCACTAATTTTTTTCACCATCCTCTAAATGGAATCTAGCTCAAATTTAGTAGACTCTTAAGGTGTGGCCTAGGCATTGATAGCCATAACTAATGTCACTTGATGTTGAGTCTAGGGAATCATATCTAGACCCCCTAGGTTTAGGAAACCCAAAAGTTAGTTTGAAGTGGGATGACCCAACATGAGTTGATATATTTTAGGGAGTGGCTAAGGCATAGTTTCATTCTAGTTAATTCTTTGTAAGAAGTTGAATACAAGCAGTTGTGGTAGCATGCCAAGATTGGGGGTCATGCTATGTAAAAATTTGTTATATCTACACCCATTCTTAGGAATAGGGCCATATAAGGGTATAGAAAATTATTTTACATTTCAAGTGTTAGTTGAGTGTTGGGTTGGTAAAACATAATTACCGAACTATATATCTTCTGGAACCTAACATGGAAATTTTTATTATGTTTAGTGGGATCTCTTTTCATTCAAGTAAATTGATGGTATAGGATGTAGGGGTCTATTAATTAACCAAATTATGTTAGAAGAATAAAATTAAAATGGTCCCAACTTGGTATAAAGTCTTCAAGAACATTTAGGAACAAATCATAGGCAGAGTCCATTAGGGTAAAATGGAAGAGCCTGCATGCTATATCCTCATGTTCTACATTCAAGAGTCTTAGGGTGGTCTTATAGTAAGTTATGTGTTCATCCATAGTTTATCCCACAGCATGGATGAAATGAGGAATATAAATCTAAAGGTTCTTGGGTAGATCATGGATGACTCTTGAGATGTTAATGGTTGAGCTAGATAACCATGCCATCTTTGGCTACACATTTGAGATAGGCTACAAAGATGAATTGAAAAAAATCATGGTAGGTCTACGCTGATTGGACCTAGTTTTTTATGGAAAAGCAAGGGGAAAGCTACCAATCTACCTCAATAAGACCTATCCTTGGTAATAGGTGAATTAGTCTCCAATATGATGCATAATCAAATAATAATTATCACGTTGTTACCATCAAACCAAAATCAACACATTCATGAAATAATTTGATATCAAAATAAGCATGAATTTTTTTGAGACCTTCTTTCTAGTGGCAGATGTTGTTCACTCCAATATTCTCCTTATCATGAGATGCCCATGATATTGAAAATTCCTTGAAAATGGGAAGGTGGGGATAACTACAAAATTTTATCCTCCATTTTAGGACTAATTTGAGACCAACGCAAGGCAAAAATGTGAGTATTGGACATCAGAAATGAATTTTGCATGAATAGTCTCCAAGATGTGCACTATTACCATTAGAAGTTCAATACATTATACTGCACACATGTTAAGGACAACTACGAATACTTGAATTTTGGGCTTATCCAATATAAACACCAGGGGAAATGGGTATTTGAATTCTAATAAATAAACATAAAAAAGAGGGATGGGTAAGATAAAAAAGGGAAGCCTCCAGGTCTAAAATGAGATCAATGCAAAGGTCACCGAACCAAGTAATTTTGCCATAGAAATACCACTGTATACCAAATTTCACAAGAGTTATAACTAAAAGAACATATAATGGGGAGAACTTAAGGGAACCAGGGGTATGAATTCAATGTGAATTCATACTAAATATTATTACTAGGGGTTTATTATTAAAAACACATAAATGCCATATGAGGATTTGTAGTTAGGTACACAAATTATCAACATGAATAAAAGAGATATGATATAACTCACACAAAGATTATAATAATTAGGCACATCACAACCTCAACATACATAAAGTGACAAAGTGTTAACCTAATTAACCTAGCAGTGTTGATAATTCAAATATGAAGATGAAATAAAATTTAACATAAAAGAGACCTTTTTACATAAAAGATAGATTGTATTCTTTAAAAGAGTGAAATTCTACTATAATAATCAATTTGGGCCATTTTTATAGTCTAGAGTGATAAATGAAATGCAATTGAAATCTTAAAAATAATCCAATAACATTTTTGAGCTTTTTTTGGTCAACCCTTAAAATACAATACAACTCTTCTACAAATAAATAAGGATTGGGTCTCACCTCCAAAATTCATGATTATCCCATCTTGGGGCATGATGACCACTCATTATAATTACAAATGTATTTCAAAATTTTAAACCAAAACAAACCCATAAAAACCTATAACAAATATGTGGGGAACCACTAGTTAGCATGTTGAGGTAGCTAAGAGGGACTTAATCCTAACTACTTTGATTGGGAAATCCCAACATCTAACAAGGCTACCACGAGGTTAGAATCCTTGTCTAGTTTGGCCAAGTTCATTTGAGTCTCCTTGAAAACCACCTTAGCCCAAGTTGTTAGTCTTTAGGAGATCTAGAAAGCTGCTTTTGTTGAGGCTTGGACTTGTGGGACTTGGTCAATGCTCACAATGGATTGTGTTGATAGTTCCATCACTATCTTAGATGTTTCTTAGTTTTCCATGGTTATTTTATCCCTCATAACCTAGTATAATTGACCTAGGTGGACTCTAAATTTCCTTTAATAGAGTAAGGTGCCATAATAACATGATGATATTGACCTCTTTGAAGTAGGTTAATATTTTATTATTACTCTATTCTAATGGTTATGCTATAGTGTAAGCTAAGTCTAGCCACTCCTCCATTATCACTCTCATGTTTTCAACATATGTTTGGAAAAACCAAAAATATGATGTTGGCATCACTTGGAGATCAAATAACATTCCTTTATTGGCCACTGCCTATGGTTTTTGGAACTTCCCATTGATTTATGTGATCCTCCTTATGTAGGCCTATATCCACTATATAAGTGAATCAATATCATCATGAGCCCTCACTACTTTCCCAAAGATTGAGAAAAGTATTAGGAGGGCGTCTTTGACCTACCCGATTAGCCTTAATATTAATGTACTCTTCACTTGGGATTCAAGACTCTAGACTTGGCTTTGCATGTCCTTTAATAGCCTCTTGAACATGTTGTGGGTATCTCAGAAGATGGACAATGGCTTCCTGGCCATCTTTTACTCTATAGTAGTAGTCTTCACCTTTGTGAGTGAAAATAGTTCCTAATGGATTTTCCATATCACTGGGTTCCTCTCTAGGAAAAATCTCTACATGAGGATTATTTTCATACTCCCAAAGGCTTAATCAAAAATCCACTACATATTGAGGTTACCATGGACATCCATTTTTAATGATTGAAACATGAAGACCATACCTCAAGTTATGGGGGTGTAAGAGGTGTGGATGAAATGGTCATGAATGGTAGAGGATGAGGTCAAGGGGAGATAGAAGAAGTGGAATGAGTGAAAGAGGAAAGGAGTGGAGGTGGGTTGCATGGGAAAGAAAGGATGGATAATTAAAGGGGAGGCCCATGGGAACATTTGAGCTTACTATTATTCCTAAATGAAGTTCAACTGAGGAAAAATCACAACTGAGAATAGGTCATCAAACAACAAGGTCAAGAAGGACTTGTTGAAGGTGAGGCTAGTAGTTCCTTGGATAAGAGAGAGGGGGATATATAGATAATCACCAATATACTAATATTGAGGTTAGAATAGTTATGGAGACATTGGATAAGAAGGCTTTTAGGCTAGAGGTAGAGTATGGGTTGCCTTTTGTTTCTTCCTCAAACTCTTTCCTAGGTTGGTTTTAGGCTGTAATGGTTGGTCTAAATATGATGAAAGGAGTCATAGGGGCTGATGTCTGAGGAATTGGAGCTATATATTGGAATACCAAGATGACTAAAGAGGAGATTAGGAGGGTCCTTACTAGAAGTGGTATGCTTCCAAAGCCTATAGTCATGCTCACTATTGAGGGAATGCCAAAGGGAGACACTAGGAGGATTCTAGGCTATGAGATGGGAGGAGTAGAATGGAATTAGGAAGTGAGAATACTTAGAAGGCCTAAAGACAAGGGTAATTCAATGGAAGATGAAGACGAATTAATGTGAAATAGAGGGGGTGGAGCTAACTCAGTGGGCTCCAAAATAGGGGGTTGAATCATGGTAGGATCGAGGTATGAAAGGGAAATGTGAGGAGATTGAGGAGTGAGTGGGGGAACTTAGATGGGTTCCTACTAGGTTCCTCATTTTTGTCTCACTCTCAAGCTATTGGCCACATCAAATCTCAAAGTCTATGGCACTTGTAGCTATGTGGGCATCAATTTAGGTTTTGATTTATCTCACATGAAGGTGATGTTCATTAGATGTCAACACCCGAGACTAGAATAAAAGATAATCCTAATAAAATCACCATGAAAAACACTCCTTCCAAAAAGGTTCCCCAATTAAAATAATTCACATACATGAAGTATCAATTTTAACAGGTTGTTCCACCCTCATACCTAGACTTAAATGTTAAGGAAATAATAGATAATGATCTAGGTCACATCAAAATGGAAGCTTATTTAAATAGAATCAACGTGATATATAATATATATTATGGTCAAAGTATCCACAAAAATGGATAAGCTCAAGTATTTTCCTTCCCAATTTTAGTACAATGCCTGAAACTAGTCCTAACAATGGATAAGCATTATGATGCAGAAAAGAGAGAACTCAATAATTCTAAAGGAGAATATCTTTTGTGGTTAGGACCAAAACATACTAATCACTTATTATAGTTAGATAATAGGAAATCATTTTTTAATTTGACCCCAGCATCTCCTCAATAATTTTGGGATTCCAATACAAGTTCCTATTCTATGTGGGTTAACAAAATGGTTTACCAAACTTAAAGACACAAAAAAAGAAAACTTCCTAAGAATATTTCTATGTTTGAATTTATGAATGAATTCAATAATATGATCACACTCTTTAATAGATTATTAGGGATCCCAGTTACAAGAATTTTTCAAGGACAAATGTATAGATACTTATGCATCAATAATAAGAATATGTAATACATCGATTGGGGACAATTTCTCAATGATTCCATTCACAAGAAACTAATAGAAGTCAATAACATTTCCAAAATTTTCATGACCTCTTATCTCATTTATGTTTTTCCTAGGATAATATTCTACAATGGATTGAATATAATAGGTGACATTGAAGGAAAGTGCATGTCATTTAAATAGAGTAAATGGTACATTTTTACAATATGTGATTTAAATATTTGAAACATAAATATATAACTTGAGGATATCAATGCAAAATTCAATAAATATTTTCAAATGGGGATCCTATTTCATACAGTTCCCCATATTCACTTATCTAAGAATCTATGCTTCTGAGATTGATCCATATATGCTTCTAAGGTATGTAGATGATAAATGGGACTTAAAAGAAATAGGAAGGTAGTTGAATGAGACACATATTATCTTATATAACATGAAAAATATTATAATTATGTTTTCCATTTCTATTGGTCATTACACTTGTGCCTCTTTGCCTAAAGTAAAATTGATTGGTGAGAAATGACCTAACTTAACATTTAGGATTTTGAAATCAAATCTTTTTTTTATTCTGGAGGCCTAATTCAAATACTTTTGGTTCTTCATATCAATATTTTGATCACTTCAAATAATTTGGGATGGATTATGATGATGAGAAAGGCATGAGAATATTTGACTACTCACAACTCACTTTACAATAGGTCATTGTATGTGATATAGTATAAATAAAAAAGAATATAGTTACTAGAAAATATGCAATAGATACCATCTATGAGGAAGAATAAATTACATAAAAACCTCTTACAAGAGTATATTGGCACAAAAAAGAGTATATGTCACTTGTTGACAAGATTATAGTTTTACTAAAAAAAGACACTCAAATGGTTGAAAAGCAAAGGTATTAATGTTGATAAAGCAAGATTTGATCCTCCCATTAAATAAATTAAATTAATTAGTGTTCATCTTGATAGCCTTGCTTAGTTCTAAACCTTGGTGACCAAAACTATATAATATTTATTGGCTTCAAATACATTCTTTATGTTTTCATCTTTTATTCCTTCTCATCTTGATACTTCATTAGCTTTGCCTCTTTATCAAAATTGATGAATTTCCTCTTAAATATTCCCATAAAATTCCAACTGATATGTTATAAAAAGAAGGTGAAATTATACTTGAAAAATATCAAGCCTTGAAAACTTCTCCTCCCCCTAAGACTCAATCATAATCTAACATCAGTTTCTATCATGAAAGAATATCCTTGTATAGAAGTCCCTAAGTGGTTGAATGGGATAATAAAGAAACAAAAGAATATTTTACAACCAAAAGAGTCTGATTTCAACCTTTTGACAATTATTCCTCCTCATGTAGTCAAGAAGCCCAAGATAGTTTCTAAAATTATCATAGATTAGAAATGGGATATATATCTGGAGGTAGCAGTTCCTCCTATTGAAAAAGATAAAGATAATTTTGAGGCTAGTAATTATCAAATAATAAGGGCATACTTGATAAAATCTATAAGGGAAGGTGTGAAATACAAATTTTAATTTTTAATTGGCATTGATTAGCAATCAATTTACAATCAGATATACTTCTCTTGATCAAAATTAATAAGGAGAGTTACCATGGACCTATACCTTATAACTCATTCAAATGTTAACCTTAGGGCACAGACATGATAGGATGATGTCACTATGTGTGCACACTCAATATTCTAATTTGACCTTTTGCTAATTTTTATCTAAGATCTTAAAGTCATGCAGTAAATCAAATGATGAAAATAATACATGAACATAACACTATGAAATAAATTCTAATGCATTGGAAGCTTCCTTAAACAAATCAAAGAAAGAATGTATATCATAAAATTCAGAAATGAAACACATAATGCATAAGAAATCAATTAATATGCTTAATAATTAAAATGGGTTGGATTATTGTTGTAGGATTCCAAAGGGGGCCCTTATTCCTTCTAATTATAGCTTTAATCCTTCCTCTCACAACAATAAATTGAACTCAAAAATTCTTGTTCATATTAATAAAAAAAGTAGCACGCACACACACGCACACGCACACACACACACACACACACACACACACACACACACACACACACACACACACACACACACACACACACACACACACACCGTAGAGGAGATTATTTTATATAAATAGATATATATTCTAATATAAGATACATTCAATTTATGATAACTAAAATTGGCTCTTTTTGCTAAAGAAATTTTCACACACACACACACCATAGAGGAGATTATTTTATACAAATAAATATATATTCTTATATAAGATACATTCGATTTATGATAACTAAAATTGGCTCCTTTTGCTAAAGACATCTTCATATGAATTCTTTGACATTGCTATAGGACAAACAAAACCATTTCAGCCTTTAACCACTTCTTTATTGGGCTCCATGGATGTTATTGTTGTTTCTATGAGCTGGTTAAAAGAGGAATCAAAATCTGTTCATTTGTGGCTTTGGTCACACAGTGGCTATAGGATAGTCTATGTAAGGAGATTCCCTTGCTACAGGACATTCCACGCTATATACCTATCTCTCTAAAACATCCTAAACACGCATTATAGAAAAGCATCCTAAAGCAATAGATAATCATCATATATATAATTCCAATACATAATTCTAACTATTAAAATAGTATAGAAACATAATCCTATTTGAAAAATTATGGATATTTGCAGAAGGAAATTTATAGGAAAGTGTTCAAAAGCATGGTTAAAAAGAATGATGAGTACAATAGATGAGGACAATAACATAATATTTATAGGGTTCATCAGGCACATTGTTTTAAAAAATGAATGAAGACAAAGTGACCAAAAAATAGATCAAAGAAAAGATTGAGTAATTAACATCAGTAGTCTAAAAATTGGTAAGACCAATTCAATATTCCTCTCAAATTTTTCATTAAATATATTAAACCAAAACACTAAATGTATCAAAATAAATTTGTTATATGGACAAGATGAAAAAATAATGGTATGATAAAATACTCTAGCAAGGTGTCACTACCATTCATACATGGATGAGCATATGTTCTGAGATCTCTAGTCATAATAGGATCAAGCAACTAAATTTGATGTAAATTATATTGAGGAGGTGTGAAAATTCAATGGATTACTTCTAATGTTATGATATTTCTCCTATACTTATCTAGGTGACCTCGTTCATGAAGAAGTTATTTAGAAAGATGAGGTTGTATACCTCAATGAGTTTCTAGGGGCTGCCAGGTTTAGGATTTATATTGTCAAGTAAAAACCTTAAAATTCAATGATTATAAGTCAATAGGAGGTGATTCCCCCTTGAAATAATGGGAGAGGTAGATAAATTGAATTGCACA
>JARHVA010000050.1:512500-692500 GCA_037957365.1 Torreya grandis
CTTTTGATAAATAATAATAAAGGAAATGGGACCTTTAATACATGGTAAAAAAAAATTGACAAAAAAATCAAACTAAGACAAAAGCAGGCTAAATTTTAGTGGTCCATATAAAAATCAACTTGGGTTTGTTTTTTGTTGAATCTCTAATTATGTATATTTAATGTTTGGATAAATTTAATAGAAGTGTTTAGGTGATAATATGAATGGACAGGTGAATCATAAGAGTGTATAGAAGCTAGATGGGCTTGTTAATATATAAAAAACCTACAGACACTTCCTTCATCTTATTATTTCAACTAAAAGTTCCCATTATGATTATATGGGTGAATTTTTATTTACATGGAATATCTAGAATAAAATCATATTAAATTTTGATAGAGTGGTGAACTATATTTATATGTATGAAATTTATTTTAAATACTATCTGTGTTGACCTAGAAAAGTAACTCACACCCAGATAATTTAGGCAAATCCACATTATTCACAACCCCCTAAAATATCTAAATGCCAATTTATAAAACTCAAATATACATAAAATAATGAAAAATAGGAACTTAAATCTACCCTAGACAAAATAAGTCTCCAGGAGAGTAGAAGAACACAATAAAAAAGCCCTAAATATCCAACCAATTATAAATCCAATAACCCAACACCAAGAGAGGAGAACAAAAGATGGTTTCCAAGCCTAGAAGCCTCACAAATAAAAACACTAACAATAAATATAAAACACATCCTAGAGTAGTTTTGGAGTACATGAAGGAATCACTACCATCATACTTCTTGAGTACATTGAATATTTTGGGATCTAATTATTGGATAGATGGAATGAAACCATTGAGAAGGTAATAAAATGATAATGTTATGTCAAATTATTAACTTATTATTTTTATTTTTTAGGAATGGGTATCATAAATTAATTAACACAACATATGTAATTCCTTATTCTATGGAAGAATATAATACTTCCTTGAGTTCAATGCATTTATCATGGATTAGTGGATAACAAATGCTTGAAAGCTAATCCTAAAAAAGGGACATAAGTCAAATATTAAATTTAAAAGTAGTGGTAAACTTATTATTATTTTATATAAAATAAATTGGAAACTGTAACAATAGGTTGTGGAAAAAAATTGTAGGATTTTAATTATGGTGAAATTGTAGCTCTAATTGGTGCACATTATTAAGATGAGTAATAAAAGTTGGAAATAACTACTCTATGAGCATGTCTAGAAACATATGTTGAATTGTACATTTTTACTATTTTATACTACCTTGATTATACTATAGAATGATTGTTTACATAAATATATCATAAGAATTATGCTTTTTAATGTCAAACTCCAAATCAGTGATTTGGTCATTTATATGCATATATTGTTCTATCTATCTCTTGTTGATTGTTATTACTTTTGATATAAGAATATCTTAATAATGATATTAGATACGCATATGTCTCTCATTTAAACCTTAAATAAATTATTTAAAAAACCTACAAGGTTATGAATTTAGAATAAATTGGTCAAACCTTAGAATTAAAATTTAACATCTAATATTAATAAATTAATAGTGGTTGGATTCTTTACCATACGTGTGAATCACTTGCCTTTTTTAAATAAGAATACCAGCCCTAATGAAGAAGTTGGTGGGTCTTAACCATGAATCTAATAAGAATCTAATTAGGATTGAGAGAGGTTATTGTGTATTATTTTATAGTTAAATGTGGTAATGAGGATTATCTCTTGAGGTATAAGCCTTCCTTATGGTTTAGACAATGAGGAATTAAATATTAAAATTATTAACTTATTATTTTTATTTGTTAATATTTGGTGTCATAAATTACTTAATATAACATTTGAAATACCTTGTTCTATGGAAGAATATAAGACTTCCTTAAATTCAATGAATTTATCATGGATTAATAGATAATAAGTGCTTGAAAGATAATCCTAAAAAGAAGAGAGAAGTTAGATATTAAAGTTAAAATTAAAGGTGAATTTATTATTATTTTATATAAAATAAATTAGAAATTATAATAATAGATTATGAAAAAAATGGTAGGATTTTAATTATTGTGAATATTGTAGCTCTAATCGGTGCACATTATTAAGATGAGTAATTTAAGTTAGAAAAAACTATTCTATGAGCATGTCTAGAAACATATGTTGAATTATCAATTTTATACTTTTATGTTATCTTTATTACATTATGAAATGATTTTATACATGAATATATCATAAAAAATATACTTTCTATTCCAAATCCAAATCAGTTATTTGGTCTTTTGGGTGTGTAGATTGTTCTTTCTATCTCTTGTTGATTCTTATTGATTTTGATAAAATAATATCCAAATAATGATATTGGGTACCCATATGACTCTCATTTTACCCTTAAAGAAATTATTTGAAGAACCTACAAGGTTATGAATTTAGAAGAATTGGTCAAAACATAGAATTAAAAGTTAAACTCTATTTGTATTAAATTAACAGTGGCCTGATTCTTCACTATACATGTGAATTACTTTCCTTTTTGAAATATGAAGACCATCCATAATGAATATGTTGATGGGTCCTAACTATGACTCCAATAAGAATCTAATTAGAATCGAGGGAGGTTGTTGTGTATTATTTTCTAGTTAAATGTGGTAAAAAGGATTATCTCTTGAAGTGTTAGTCTTCCTTGTGGTTTAGACAATGAGGAATTTAATATTAAAATTATTAACTTATTATTTTTATTTTTTAGGATTGGGTCTCATAAATTAACTAATATAACATTTATAATACCTTATTTTGTGGAAGAATATAAGACTTCCTTGAGTTCACTAAATTTAACATGGATTAGTACATAGTAAGTACTTGAAAGGTAATCCTTAAATAATAGAGAGAAGTAAAATATTAAAGTTAAAAGTAATGGTGAATTTCTTATTATTTTATATAAATTAAATTAGAAATTGTAACAATAGATTGTGCGAAAGATTGGTAGGATTTTAATCATGGTGAATATTATAGCTCTAAATGGTGTACATTATTAAGATGAGTAATGAGTAATTTAAGTTGGAAATAACTACTCTATGAGCATGTCTAGAAACATATGTTGAATTATATATTTTTTTAATTTTATACTATCTTTATTATATTATGGAATGATTGTCTATATGAATATATCATAAGAACTAGAATTTCTTTTCCAACTCTAAATTAGTTATTTGGTCATTTGTGTGTGTTCAGTATTCTTTCTATCTATTGTTGATTCTTTTTGATTAAATGATATAAGAATATCCTAATAGTTATATTAGATACCCATAAAAATCTCATTTTTCCCTTTATGAAATGATTTGAAGAACCTAAAAAGTTATGACTTTAAAAGAAATTGGTCAAACCTTAGAATTAAAAGTTAACATGTTTTGATATTAAATTAATATTGTCTTGATTCTTCACTACAAATGTGGATTACTTAAATTTTTTAAATAGGAGACTAAACATAATGAATATGTTGGTGGGTCATAACCATGACTCGAATAAGAAGCTAATTACAATTGAGGGAGGTTATTGTGTATTATTTTGTAGTTAATATGGTAAAGAGGATTGTCTCTTGAAGTGTTAGCCTTTCTTCTGGTTTAGACATTAAAAAATTAAATATTAAAATCATCCATTAGTTAGCCTATCCTTTAATGGAATATCTTAAAGTCTTTTCCTATATATAGCCCTTGAGTGAATCCATCTTGTTTATGGCATTTTAATATCAAGTAGTTCCCATTTTTTGGTCATGGTTAAAGATTTATGAACCTTATTAAACTCATTTTGAGGAAATTTTATAATTCCATGTCTTTTAATTGTATTTATTCCTCTACTTATGAACAACCATACATGATTGAGTGGTGGAAAATAAACATATAAAGATGCTCACCAAAATAAAGTGTGTAGAAACCAGATTTTTTTGGCATCCTCATATTTTTAGTTAGCTATTTTCTATTATGTTTTCTAAGAAGATAAATTAAAATAAAAAATTATTAGATCCTAATATATATCCCATGATTGGATATTCCATTAAATTATTTATAAAATCCCCCAAGTTTTAGCACTGGTTCACATAAATGGTTTAGAAGATTCTAACCAATACCTTTAAGTCTAAGTATGTAGGTAGATTAAGAGACAACATAAAATTATCCCAAGGGAGAAAATCTTACCTTTTTTCACCATGATTTCTTGGGTTGAGGTAACTTCAATACCAATAGATAGCTTTGGAAGATGGAAATAAAGACTGGCAACTATGAGTTTAATACTAGGTCTATGAGAAGCTTCATGTTGAAGACAGTGTAGTGAGAGATTCATAACTACCATATTATTTATAGGTTCATGTAAGATACAAAGTGTTAGTAATCAATAAAATTTTGAAAATATTATTTGTATACATATGCCCCACTTGAAGCTCATCACATGTCATATAAGTGTAACACGAGATGGTACTTCAAGATAAAACATGATAACACATAACATTGATGCTAAGTAAAGTGTAGTAAGTAGAAAATAAGATAAATAAAATGACTTAATTGAAAATCACATAACTTTAACTTACCTTAGTATCATAGATAAAGAAGTATATTTAAAGAAATGTGAAGGTGTCCAATGCAGAAAACACTAAATAAACCTATAGAAATTAGTGCAAAAAATAACCAAAAATAACCAAAAATCAAATTTGTTGGAATATAGGAATATAGTAGTTATGAATGATAAAGAATATAATTGGAAATTTAGGATTGGTAAAGAAAGTTTTTTATAATATTTAAGGCAAATAAATGACAAAAGAATGGAAAATGATTGGCAAATTAATGACAAATGATAGGAAATAAATGAAAAATGATATTGTAAAGGATGTAAAGCATAAATAGATAAAAGGAATGTCAATGCAAGAAAAAGCAAACAAAGATATGTATGAAAGTGAAAACTAAGCTCATGTAAGATAGGCAAAAGGGAAAACATGAAAGAAAAAAAATGAAATTTAATTGAAGATATGAGACAAATATGAATAAAGAATATATGTAACAATGTAAAAAGTGCGTGGACTCAGCTATCCACAATAGAAGGGTAGTACAATAATGACAACTAAAATAAAAGAGTGACTCAAACATGTTATTTTTATCTAAGGATTGGTAAAAATGAAACAAGGTAATGCTAGCATGTTTTCAAGAGGTAAAGAAGAAAGAATACAAGATTGAAAACAAATTTATAATCATAATTTTCCTATAAAGGGGGGAGATTAAATGGGTGGAGCAGAGAAAAAATAAGGTAGAATAACTCTTTATCAATGTCAAGACACTAAAATTAGATTTGTCAAAATAAGAGGAATTTCAACCTTAAGGATTTTAAAGAACGTATCTTAGCTACAAAAGTCTTATGTCAAAAAATGGAACATATAAATCATCCCATTAAGGATATATGCATGAAAATTAAAATGGACCTACCTCCCCATGACATGTTTTTTTACTCTTCAGGATCCCTTACAGAGCTATCAGTCTAGTACAAAGATTGGGTACTTACATGAGAAAGTGGGTATCACCATAGAGTTTTTTTAAATCCCCTATTCTAGTCTACTAGCCTACTACAACCCAAAGGACCTCAGCTCTATGTGAGGTAGACAATGGAGTTTAAGCTTCGATTAGAGATAGGAGGTGTGCTTGTAATCATGTATTTTGGTGTGAACTTGGATTTTGAAATTTTTATGTTGCCTTTTAGATACCATTGCCTGTTATTTCAAAAGATTTATATTTTAAATTTTTTCATGGATTTTTTAAGATTCCTCCTCCATACAGATTTGGAAAACCAAACATGGGTGTTAAAAATGATTTTAATTTGAATACTTGGGATAAGCTTGCTAACAGAGAGAACCTCAAAGAGCATGGGGTCTAAGAGTCTAATAAATCAAGGTGAAATAAAAGTGTTATCTTGACTTTGACCTTATTTTATCGAATGTGGAGATGAAAGGAAGGGGAAATAAAGAAGAATGACACATGGAATAATTTGAATTATTTAAAATTGTAAAGAATGTGAAAAAGGGAAAAAGGGATACAATGATAGTAAACTGTGATTCCTTATCACAAGAAAGAGGGAAATGGATGAAAGCATGATAACATAGATTGTTGTGAAAATTATATCTAACAAAAGAAATAAAAGATAAATTTGAGAATAAATATCATGAACATGAAAAGGTGGTACTTTTATGAAGAGGGTCAGGGCCTATCTATGATTGTACACTATAACGTCATAAAAGAGAAACACATGGGGGTGCTAAAATAGAAATGTTAAAAGATAAAGAAGACTATGGTACATCAATAGGCAAATGCTAAAGAAAGGGTGGGCAATGATCATATAGCTACTAAGGAAAAGAGTGAAATAACAAGACATATTAAAGAGGTATATAAAGGCGAAAATGAAAACAAATGTCAAATATAATGTGGAAGAAAATCAAATATTGTAAAGGAAAATAATGATTCTAGTAAAATGAAAGTAAAAGAAGGAAAGAAAAATGAATAAAAGCAAAGAAACATGAGATAAAATAAAAATTAAGACCTATGCTAACCTCTATATCAAGGACGAGCATATGAATTATAAGTATATAAGTCTCAAAAGGTTTCTTAAAGTTGGATTTGTTTTTTATTATTCATTATAGAATAAGAGTGGGCATCACAAGATGCCCCAGTGGGTAAGTGGATGTAGGGATGGCCATAACAAGATAGCTGAATGTCTGAAGGGACATGTTCATGGGCATCGTAAGATGCCCCAACATGTAAATTAGAGTGAGGTAACATTGAACCATTAAGATGATTTGCATTGGGTTGGCAAGTGTTTTCAAAGATAGGCAAATGTGTTGGTTTGGTAGATTTTAGGGATGTTGAATGTGACATATGATGTGTATGTGAGGTATGAGGAGATAAAACAGGTAAATAAGGACCATGGATGATATGATTTGGAGTAGGCATTTGAAATAGATACTCTATTGATTCATGTGACTTAAGAGGTTGAGGTTTAGTGGATGCAATGATATGTTTAAAGTTATTCATATTAGTTATCCTTTAGTTATTGGTGTAGGAACAAGGATCAACTATGGCTTGAAAAAAATTAATAAATGAGGTTTGTTCATTAGGTTTTTGATGTTGATGTGATTTTGGTTTTTGAGACTGACTTTGAGAAGCTTGAAGATAGTCGTGATGACATTGTTTTATGAGAGTATCAAGATTAAAATGTGGATCAAGCAAGGAAGAAATAATAAATTAGTGATGATCACGATAAGACTCGAGAATGACCTATAGTAGCATGCCACCAACAAAATTTATTTGGATTTTACCATTTAGGAGAAGGTTTGGAAGGATCAAAGTTCATGGGTTTAAAGGGTGGTAATTTATTTTTACGTTTTTCAAAACTCAAGGGAGGGTGGGTTGGGTTAAATTTTGTTGAATTTGATGTTCCACTTTGAGGCTGGGGAAACTTGGATGAATCAATATTATGATAATATGATTGGAAAGGTACTTTAGTAGTTGTTTGAGGTGGTTAAAATTGAGTCATAAGAAAGTCTTGCATTTTTTCTTGGTCTAAGGCTACTTCTAAATATTTAGGTGAAATGATTCAAAATTTATATTGAAGGGGAGGTTTAAGAGTGGTGATAAATAGTTTTAAAAGAGTGCCATCATTCATGTTATGGTCTACTTTAAGAGCAAGAGACTTCCATCATTTAATGAAAGTATGAGCAGATTCATTAAGAAGTTGCTTGGTATTGATGAAATGAGTAAGGTAATTTTTAGAAAGGTCATCATGTTGGAATTACCTCACTAGAGCATTAAATAAATCTTTTAATTGTGAGATGGAATTTCTAGGAAGTTGGTTGTACCATTCAAGTGCATCACCAACAAAGTTTTTGGACAAGATCTTGGTGGTAGTAAAGGTGTTAGTCTAGACCCATTCCTTATATAGATTATCAAATGACTTAAGAAAGATATTAGGGTCCTTTGTCCCATTATATGTGATAGTTAGATAAATTTTTCCAATATATATAGATGTAATGAATGGGGATAAAGTTTAATTTATGAATATGTTGAAGCATTTTGTTATTCATTGGAGGTTGAAAGATGATATTCCCATTAGCATGTCTAAGAGGACGGACAAAATTTTGATTTGGTTCAGACATGATGACTTGAGGTTATTGAATAATCAAGTTGCATAAATTTTATTGCATGTTCATCACTTGAGATTTATTGGTTGTTTGCATGATGTTCATTTTCTGAATGACTTGGGCAAGAAGTTGAGTTGTGTCAACAAGTGGGTTGGAAGGCGGGGTATTAGTATCAGTAATAAGAGGATTGTTAGTGTTGATGGGAATAAAATAATTTGTAGGTGTAGGATTCATAAAATTTGTATTGTGAGGAGGAATATTATGAATGATCTCAATTACATTACATTATGTAGTGAGTGGTTTTGGTTTAGGAGAATGGGAAAGATGAAATTTGATAGTTTCATCTGAAGTAAAGAAATAAGTGATGTTATTATCTAAATAATTGATTATGTAATGTTATGGATTAAGATAAGGATAAAAAAATGTCATAATGATGCTAAAAGAGTAGATAACCACACAAGGGGAACAAAAAGTGATAGAAAATAGTATAGGGTCAACTATGTTGATCTTGAATAAAAAATAAGGACTAAAAAGGGCTTGCAAACAGTATAGGATCAACTAGGTTGATTATATATAGCAAACAAAGACTAAATTTTTTTGGTAAATAGTATAATTTCAAACTATATAGTGAAAAAAGGATAAAAAAAGTTTACAGATAGTACAGGGTGGATTGGGTTGATCATGTATAGTTAAAAGAGGCTACAAATAGGTAGATTCCTTATTTTTCCTATATCTTTGTTTTTACTCATCCATTTTGGAAACCATAAAATGAATTGGATTCATGATGAGATAGAGAATGAAAACAAGGAAGATGAGAAATTTTATATCAAGTTGTGAATATTATAATTTTGAAAATAATGTAAATAAGTAAGTGCTAAAAGAAAACACATAGTCAATTAGATCAACACTTGCCAATTCAATTGAGGCACACAAAGCAAAACCTTGCACTAATGTTGGATAATTCCATGTTTTTCACACATAATTGAGCAAATATCAATAAATAAAATAAAAAATTAAAGATCTAATTAATTGGTCAACTTGAATGTTTATTAGATTATTAAGATATAATTTTTAATGTGATTAGAAGTTGGATATAAACAAGTTATTAGATGTCAATCTAAATATGGTTTTATGTAGTTTGGGTTGAAATGGATTGTAGTGGAAATGATATGATATTGGTATTGGGGCCTACCCCCTTACTTCACACATTATAGTCATAAGGTTATCAAGTGATTAGCCAAAAAATATTATTAACAATGTTTTATACTTGACTAGAGCATCAAGTTGGATTCCCCATTCATGATGAAAAGATGATCAAGTAATTCAAAATAGATGATAAAATTGATGATAAAAAGAATGACAAGAAAATGAAAAAAATAAAAAAATCTTGCAAATGTTAGTTTCATGTTAGGTTTACCAGAATGTATGCAATCATAAATGAATCATGTCTATGATTTAATCCTAGATCATATAAGATAGATCACACCTACACTTCCAATTGGGGATAAACTTGTTAAGTGGGAGCATAACCAATATGAGGATCCACTAGACCTGATTAGGGGATCATTTATCACAACATTTTATGCTAGGAAGGGATCTAAAGCCTACAATCTAACATAATTTCACAACAAGTCTAATGGAGTCCTAAGGTTTAAAGAAGTTCACTTATTATAATAACATGAAAGTAAATATTTTATAGTGCACACTAAAGATTGTGGCACAAAGTGGGGGGTTAGAAAAAATAAAATGAACAACTAAACTAAACATGTATTCGAGGACATATACTCATTTTAATGTAAACATAATCCTAATACATGGGAGAATAATGCAAATCCATTATCTATCTACTTTTACCAAGGAGAAATAAAGTTAGGAATACTTACCTTTAAAGACGAACCCATCGATCTTCAATATCTACCTTGGCCAAGGTGATTCAGAAGAAATTGTTGTTGTATGTAAGGATAACAAAGGTAAATTAGCTCTAAAATACACAACCTATCTAAGAATTCTAAAGACATCCATAAGACAAGATCTGTATCACCAAATAAATTATGGAACCCTTAGCTTTATTCCTCAACTAAAATGGTCAATAAGCATATATTAGTTCACACTTCTTCTCTCGTAATTCTTATCTTATGAAATACTGGGAAATGAATTGATTTATATAGGTAGATCTTGATCGAAATTTTCCTTGAAATTTTGATTATATAGGGTTGACCTATTTGGCCTAGTGTGTTTTCAAGGATAATTCACTAGGTCTATGCTAGGTTGGCTGAAAGGCTAGAAAACCAAGAAAGTGAAAAATACCCCTAAACTATACTAGGTCAACCCAGTCGACCTAGTACAAATTATTATCCAGAAGGGTGTTAAAGTAAGAAAAGGAGGATGAAAAGAGGAAAATGAATGGAATAGGTGGGACTAAGAAGAATAAGCTTAGGTTTAATGGTTTTTAGGAGACATGTGTGTAAATCATAAGCGGTAAAAGGGACAATAATCTTATGAAGCACTGATGGTCTACCCACTACTTTCTTGGTGTACTTTTTAGGGCATGCACTTTGAGAGATTGAGACTCAATAGGTTCTTAAAAGACATAAAGTATTAGTAGTCAATAAAAGTTTGAAAATATTATGTGTATACATTTTCTATTATGTTTTCTAAGAATAAAAATTATATAAAATTAATTTTCCTTTAAATGCTTTAGAAATCAACACAAATAACATTGAAATTGAATGGCCAAGCAGAGTAAGAGACATCATAACCATGAATCCTAGTAACATAGAACATATCCTAAAAACTAACATTGAAAATACTCACAAGGGAGAATGCCTTAACTTTGTTCTCCATGATTTCTTGGGCTGAGGTATCTTCAATACTAATGGGGAGGTGTGGAAGATGCAGAGAAAGATCACTACCTATGAGTTCAATACCAAGTCTCTAAGAGGCTTCATGATGGAGACAGTGTAATCGGAAATTTATAACCATCTCGTGCTTGTTCTCTCAAATACATTAAAAACTAGTAAGTCTTTAGATTTGTAGGACATTTTGTAGAGGTTTGGGTTTGATAATATTTGAAATATTACTTTTAGGGTGGATCCATGTTGTCTCCTTCCTTCCTTGCCTACCTCATAGTTATCACAAGCATTTGAAACTAATACAAATATTACCTCAACATTGGTTCTAAAAAGTTCTTATGTGAAGTGATTAATGTAGTGGATGAATTTGCTTTGAATATGGTCACTTAGAATGGGAGAGGTTGTGAAATAAGTTGGTTTCATGTGGTCCCTAGCCAATTTTAAGTGATTTATCTATCTATTTTTTGGTAAGAAATTGGTTTCAATGTTTTTTCATATATGTAATTTTAGAATCCTATTGGACACTCCTTTAATGTACATTAAGAAAGAGACAAGTCTGATTGTTATGGAATATAGCTTTTGTTTCTCATTGTGGCTATCTCTTCTTTTCTTTAGAGACTTTACAATTTTATTACCTTTGTACTCAACCCTCCTAAATAAATTTTTAAATACTAATATTATTTCTCCCATTTGTCTTCATTATAAATTATAAAAGGTCTATTGGCTAGTGTCTTTAACACACTTTTTTTTTATGTTATCTTACTTTACCTCTTTAATACTAGGAATTAAATCATTAGTATGGTATTAGAATTTATTTACGCTATATAATTTATGTTTTCAACATAAATTAATGTTGTCAACAAAAAAATTTCATTATATGAATCTATAGGAAAAGGAATTAAGATCCTATTCATATATAGGTTCGTCACAACCAAAGACTAAAGTGAAACCATTTCCATCCCTTCAATTTTTTAAAAATTACACCATTGGAAGAAAATAAATAAATTTTAAACAAAAAGGTAGAAAAAACGTTTTTTCTTCATTATTGAATTTTTGAAATACTTAAATTACATTTTAAATGAAAAACTTTGTGAGGGGGATAATAAATCAATGCTAACATATAAATCCTCTTTTTCTATCATTTTATTCTTGAAAAAAATTATAATTTTTATTGAATCACATATAAAATAGAATGTCATTATGATACCCATTTTCCAATAAAGATATGAAGTTGTAGGTAGTAGAATCTATAGTATCAACAATTGGTCTCAAAGGATTATCTACATTGTATATTTATTAAGCACCCTATATTCTTTTTTTAGAATTATATTTTTCTTTTACACTTCATCCAAAAATGACAATTTTGTACTTTTTAAATCCCAATAATTGTCAATAACATTGGGTTATAAGTAACACTTTGGTAGCTTAGTCCCTCTTATTTGTTATTATTGTATCATTTAACTTATCCACCTTGAAAATAAAAATCTCTTCATTCTTATTTAAGACCGTAAATGCCCTCCATTCTTCTATAATAATATTTTTTGTGGGAATATTGACATGTCTCAAAGTTAATGGACAATATTTTTTTACTTTATTTGTAAGTATCAAAGAAATTTAAAATTGATTTTTGTTTTGAATTTGATTCAATATCAGTAGCCAAATTCTTATTACTATTTTTAAATTTAATAATAATAATATTATTATTATTAAATTAGGCAGATTTTTATGATAGTATTGGGTTGAAAAAGTTTTTGAATTCATCATGTTGAAATTATTAATATTTTTAATTTTAATTTTATTATTATTACAATTGTTTGTATAAATATTACTTGTAAGAAAGGGATGAAGTGTCTACAATTTTTTTGTATAGTCACATGCTTGTCTAGCTTTTATGCCATGTTATGATCGCTTGTCCATTAGACTTCTCACATAAAAATCATATTTTAACTTTCACCAAAATTTAAAAACATATATATAGAGGTTTTAAACACAAACCAAATTAATTTATATATATACCAACAAAATTTATCTTGCTTTTGTCTATCTTAATTTGATCTACTTGTCAAATGTTTTTGTACTCTATAGTAAGGGCCCCTTTTCCCTTATTATTATTTATCAAAACATTTATGTCCATCATGTATATAAACCCATCATAAGGTTACTTTTTAGTTAATATTAATAAGGAAATATATAAAATGAAATAATGGTAGTATAGAATAAAATTCAACACTTATACGTTCGCAAAAGTTAAACATGTCTCTTTAAAAATATATAAGCATGCTACCTTATTTTGATTCACTTATGTTGTGATTAAGATTAAATGTATTCACATGATTCTTAACATCCTCAAATTTTGAATATAGAAAAACAAAGGGGAACTTATTTTTCTCTATATTCATAATATGGAGGAAAGGTTACTGAAATATCTTAAATAATTATTAGAGATGAAAGAATCTTAACATTACTTTTAAGTGAATTCTGTAATATTTATTGTGGGTTATCAAATTTTTATATTTTATTTTTTAAATTAATATTAATCTATTTGATACTTTATCTACAAATTTGACTACATTTATATTATCATTATTGGTTAGAAACTTATCGAATGTTACAGTTTCTATTCTAAAAGCTTGACTTGTTTTTTAATTTGGAAGTTTTGAGTGAATATCTAGAAATAGTTTCATCTAAAATATTGATTTAAATTTTTATATTATAAATATAAATATATTAAAAATAAGTATAGGATATTAAAATAAATTGAAACAATCTTATGGACAAATATAGTATGAATGTCATTATTAGGGGCTCAAAACATATCTTACTAGCCATAGCATATAATATAAAGACATAATATATAATATACCCATTATTATATTCTTTAATTATAGCTAATTATAAAAAAATTAATGTTTAGAGTAATATTTGTTTGAAAATGAATCAACAAACGATCAACTAGAGTTGTAAAATCGAATGTCCATATCTCATTGATAGATGTTAAAATCAATTAAGTGTATAATCCATCAATTTTATAGGAAATAACTTAGTCGATAATTTATTTCTATTACAAAATTATAGACAAGGGGTGTAATGAACCCAAAAACTAACAAGACAAATAAAATTACCAATATGCCAAGATTTTGGACAATAACTTGTATTGAATCATATTGAATGACTTGGAATAATTACATACCCAAACCATGCTTAAATAAGACAAAACTTAAAAATTAGAATTTACATGCAAAATTTTAAAAAAAAATCTTTAAAATGCCTATTTTTAAAATCTCTTGAAACATCTCAAAAAATATTAAAATATCGTAAAATATTTAATTAGACTATGGGATGAAATTAAATTTAAGTTGATGTCTAGTTCTAAAAATATATAATTTATAAGGAAAGAAAATTCTTGAAAAAAACATTAAACATTAATTTTGGACCCTTAGAGGATCACATTTAGCCTTTGAAAAATATTGAAATCAACTATAAGAGGATAGATCATCTTAGATCATAATCAAACTTTTTGATATAGTTGTTTTGGTGGATAGAAGAGCTCAAATGGAGTTATGAGTCAAAATTTATGGCCTCCAGAAGGTTGGCCTATTTTTCCTACATCATTCTCCTCTCGTTGAAAACACCTCAGCTCTTGCAAGTTAGACTGATTATACTATTATCATTTATTTTTATCAATCTTTTTCAACTCCCATTTTGTAATCGGAGTGTTATATTTTTAGTGAAATCCTTTCCACTACACCAAATACATGTTATATTTCCCTTGCCTTGTGCTCATTGTCTTCAAATCCAAAATTTATAATATTTTTTTCTTTCTTCTTCTTTAGAACCTACTACTCCCAATTTACTTCTTCATCTTCACCATCTTCTTCATGGAATTCATATAAATTTGAAACATTAAATACTAGAGATATATCAAAATTCTTTGGCAAACTCACCTCATATGCATTATCATTAATTTTCTTCACAATTCTGCATGGCCCAATTTTATTGTAATTGAAATTATTATGTTTTCCTATTAGAAATATCTCTTTCATCAAATAAACTATTACCAACTCTCCTTAATCAAATAACTTGGATTTTATTTTGACATCTATTGTTACTTTATATTTCTCATTACTTTCCTTTAGATTTCTTCTTACTCCTTGTAACTACTGCATATGATGTGTAAATCTTTTTGCATCATCATTAATTTGATCTACAATTAGAAATTATACTAAATTTAAAATACCCATAGGATTTATTCAATAAATAATTTGAAAAGGTGACTTCCCTATTGATCTATTCACTAAACTATTATATACAAACTCAAATTATGGTAAAGTCGAGTCTCATTTCTTTGGCTTGTATCCCACTATGCATCTCAATAAATTTCCCAAGATCTTATTCAGAACGTCTATTTGTCCATCCATTTATGGGTGATATGCACTACTAAATTGTATCTTAGTACCCATTTCTTCCACAAAGTCCTAAAAAAAAGACTTAAATTTTTAATGTACCTATCTGAAGTAATAGTTTTTGTAACACCATGAAATCTCATAATATCCATAGAAAATAATTTTACATCTCTAGTGGCATAATTGGTTTTCTTACATGTAATGAAATAAACCATTTTAGAAAATCTATCTACAAAAATAAAAATATAACCATTACCTTTGTTTGTTTGGCAATCCCAACACAAAATATATACTCAAATCTATCCATGGCCCTCTTAGAAAAGGTAATGGCATGTAAAGTCTAGTATTTTATGCATGTCCTTAGCGATTTGACATATTTTCACCTTGAAACATACCTTTTCACATTTGTCTTCATCTTTAGCTAAAAATACTTCTCCTCCACCAAATTTATTGTCTTTGTCTTACCAAAATTTCTAGTCAAACCAACGTTATGTAATTCTCCTATTATATTATCTTGTAGAGACCCAACTGGGATGCATAATTTTTTTCCTTTGAAGAGATAACCTTCCTATATAAGATACTCATCATGAATAATATATGTCACACCTACTAATGGATTCCTACACTATTCAATAATCTTGCTAATTTAGGGATTAGTATAAAATAATTCTTTGATAACTTCAAATCCACCTACTTCACTCACCATAGTATTTAATAATACTACTCTCCTACTCAATGCATTAGTGACATTTTTTCTTGATTTACGATTCGACACAAAAGTATACCCCTGTAAGAAAGAAACCCACTTTGCATGCCTACTATTCAACTTCCTATGTGTATTCACATACTTCAAAGCCTCATGATCCGTAAATAATATAAATTACTTAGGTACCAAGTAGTGCCTCCAATGTCTTAATGCTTTTATAATTGCATAAAATTCAATATTATAAGTATAATACTTTGTTCTTACCTCTTTCAATTTTTCATTAAAATATACTCTTGGATTTTCTTCTTGAATCAACATAGCACCAATTCCCACAAATGAAGCATCATAATCAACCTCAAACACTTTATTAAAATCTGGTAATACTAAAATTGAATTTAATGTAATCTTCTTCTTCAAATATTCAAAGCTTTCTATGGGTACTCTAGTCCATGAAAATTCCTTCCCTCTCATGTAATCTATTATTGGTGCCACAATACTAATAAATTTTTTAATAAATTTTCTATAAAATGTTGCTAAACAATGGAAACTTCTTACCTCTGTAATACTTTTTGGAATAAGTCACTCAATAATCACCTTTATCTTTTTTTCATCCATTTTTAGACCATCTACTGAAACTTGAAATCCCAAAAATACAAATTTATTTTACATAAACATGAACTTCTTCAAATTTGCATAAAACTTCTCCTTAAAAAAATCGATTACCATTCTCAAATGTTGTAAGTCTTATAATCTAGTCTTATTGAATATCAAAATATCATCAAAATAGACAACCAAAAACATAGTAAATTATTTTTGTAGCATTGTATTCATCACCCTTATAAATGTGCTAGGTGCATTAAATAATCTGAATGGCATCACCATCCACTCATATAATCCATCCTTAGTCTTGAATGTAGTTTTCCACTCATCTCCTTCAAGAATTCAAATTTGATAATAACCACTCCTTAGATCAATATTGATAAAAAAAATTCCTCCTACAAGCTCATCCATCATATCATGTAAATGAGGTAGAGGAAACCTATAATTTTTTTAATTATTCTAGTATCCACACATATTCTCCATCCTCTATCTTTCTTTGGAATTAACAAAGATGGTGTTACACATGGACTTAAACTCTCCCTTATCACCTTCTTTCTTAGAAATTTTGTAACTTATTTATTTAATTTTGTACATTCTATTGGACTCATCTTATAAGCTACTTGATTGTGTAGAGATGGTCTTGTAATAAAATAAATGTGATATTTAATATATTTCTTCGATGATAAACCATCTAGTAACTCATTAGGCATAACATCTACATATTATTTCAACACTCTTGCTACTTTTGTTGGTATTGGCACGATTTTTGTTTCTTCATTATTTGCTACTAATACATAATAACAACCTATTACCTTCATATCTTGGATAAATTATGTACTATAAATCATGCTTTCTATCTTCTCTTCCTCTTTATGAGGTATCACAACTACCTTTACAAAAAGTGTATGTGTTTTTTATTTCATCATGAACTAATTTCATGTCAAATTGGTATGGTCTCTCTAATAACACATGATATGCATCCATCAGAATATCATCACACCATATTTCATAATTATAAGTTTAGCCTATAAAAAACTTGATTAAGCACGTTTTATCTACTATAACATCATTCTCTTTCTTAAATCATGAAATCCGATAAGGGTTAGGATGTTTGTCATGTTACAGATGTAGTTTCTGAATCATTTCTTTAGAAACTATATTTGAACAACTACAACCATCTATAATTACTTTACATACCTTTCCATCCAAAGTACATCTTTCTTAAAAAAAATTTGATCATAGCCATGCATCACCACATTCTTTATTATGCACTTGATCCTTCCTTGGAGCAATCATGGTTGTTATCATCATGAGATTATCTCCAACATTTGCTAGTTCAACTTCGGTATTCTACTCTTCTATTTCATCCTCAATTAGATTTACTCTTGAGTGATCTTCTTGAATCCTTTCTTGATATTGATAGTGTGGAAACTAAAACACTCTGTGCCCTTATTCTCTACATCTATTATAGACATAAGATCTATGATTATTCATAAACCATCCTCTAACACCACCATAACCTCATCCTCTTTAAAATCCTCTTCTTCTTTGTTGGTATTGAAACCCTTTCTTATTATCATCTTACCTTTTTGTACCATGTGATGATTCACCTTTATTGGCATTAAAGCCACCTCTAATGGTATTAAACCCACCTCATCTCCTTATTAGAGGGGATATGCCTCTTTTTTCACCAAGAGACATTCTTATAAAATTCTATTTATTTTGTTTTTCTTATACCTTCAAAGCTAATTGATAAGCCTCATTTATGTAAATTATTCTATGCATACTTAGTTCATCTTGAATATAAAATTTTAAACCATTTACATACCTTAAAGCCATATGCTCTTCTATTTCATCATGCTCCAATAATATAGAAAGTTTATAAAATTCATCTATATACTCTTGTTTACTGTGATCTTTTTTCCTCAAATTTTAAAATCTTCTATATAGGGTTTGTAAATAATCCACATGAAGAAATTTTTCCCTTAGCTTTTTCTTCATCTTTTTCCAGGAATTAACATTCATTTCGTTTTATCTATATCTCTTTCTGTAAGTGATCCCACCAAATCATTGCATGACCTTTCAATTTTAAGCATGCAAATTCTACCTTCTTGTCTTCTCTCATAGTCTTCCACTCAAAGAACTTCTCCATGATATTTATCCAATTTCCATCAATGGTGGTTGATCTTATTGTTCTTTTTCATACTAAACTTCTTCATCATGACATGTGTCTTCCTTATCACCACATTGTCTTCTCTACTGATTGGTGATAACCTTTGTTAAATGTTTAAATTACCTCTACAACTCTTATATAGTGTAGTTCATTTACACAACACCTTATCATCTTCTCACCATTATTTACTCTTCCAAGATCTGAACTTGCTCTAATATGAAATAATGAACTCAAAAACTAATAAGACAAATAAAATTACCAATAAGACACGAATATAAATAATAACTTGTATTGAATCATATTGATTGACTTGAAATAATTACAAACCCAAACTATGTTAAAATAATCCCCAACCTTGAAATTAGAGTTTACATGCAAAATTTGAAAAAAAAAATCAAATCTAAAATAAATGTCTATTTTTGTTAATCTCACAAAATATCCCACAAATATATAAAAATATTTTAAACACTATACTTAGACTATGGGATGAAATTAAACTAAATTTTACATCTAATTCTAAAAATATACAATTTCTAAAAACAAAAGAATTCTAAAAAATCATTAAACGTTTGAAAAGTATATTACACAAAGATATATGAGCAATTAATGATTGAAATGTTTTAAGATAATGCCATTTTGAATCATCCAACTAGTTGGATTTTAAGACACATGAGAAATAATTTGGATTTGATTTTGGAATTTTCACAACATAAGAATCATAATAGAGATTTTGGTATATAGAATGAAAATAAAAATTGGAGAATTATGATAGCTTAGAAAAAAAAATTATGCATAAGAGAAATTTGGTTCAAAATATGAAATGCAATTATAATCACATACAAAAGATTTAATTGAAACATAAGGGAAATGTTTGAAATACAAAGATCAACATCAAGAAAACATATTAATGTAAGCATGTTTTTTAAATAGAAGAACTTGAGAAGCGTTAGAAATGTATTCAACATTTAGAGGAATTTGAGAAACAATAAAAGTATTTTGAAATTTTAGAAGATACCTTTTTGAAAAGAAGAAATATAATTAGAGATATTAGAGGTGACATAGACATAAGTAAGTTTTAAAATAATTTTTTAAGTGAGATAAGTTAAAATTTGACAAACCAGTTCATTCAATATGTATATAATTTTAGATATCTCAAGTAGATTATCTATGGCATATTTAATGATATTATTAATGTTCTCATATCAATATTTTTCTAATAATTAACCCTCAACATGAAAATACATTTCATTTTTATTTTCAATAATCATCTAGAAAGATTTTAACATTTAAATTAATGTTATAATTAGAATTTATAGAATAAAATAAGGCTCAACATGGCATCACGACTCTAAATTACCACTATACCTAATAGTTTGTTTGAGGATGTAATCATGTTCTTCAAGTAAATCAATTAGTTTAGGAAAAAAGTAATTTTATCCACATCTTACTCCAAATTCACATTTCTATATCCTACTTTATATGAGTGTAACATATTTTTATCTTAATTATTGCTTTTCTCTTGTCAATTTTTGTAAAATGTATTATAGATATATGAATTTATATTACTATTGTCATGAAAATACCCAAAAATAGTTTTGACATAGGTTAAATACATGAAAAAAAACATCCTAATTAATTAATTTTAAAAATAGATAAAATAGGGTGACATGAAAAATTTAGAGATACATCTTGATAATTATGAGATTTTGTAATATTTTTCAATTTATATATTAAATTTGTGCATTCAAAATTAATATAAACCTAACCCCAAGAAGCTTTTTTCAACAAATTATGTTGTTTAGACCATTGAAATGCTTTGGATAACATAGTAATACATACATTTTGGAAAAAAAAATTCTGATGTTTCTTTTAAAAATTGATCTTTTTGTTGTCCTTATTTTGGTATTCAAAAAAAATGTTCAATATTTTTTTTTCTTTGCTCAGATTTCTACGAAAATTTGAATTATTCTTCATTTCCTAATTGGGAAGCTTAATATGAGATTTAAGAGGGAGATTTTTTAGGCAAATAATATACTAAAGAATAGATTAAATATTTTTAAAATTATTATCCCCCTCAAAGATTTATAATTTTAAAATAATAATTATATAATTTCATTGAGTAGCAAAACCAATGTTATGTAATGCGCCTCTAATTTAGAACATTGAAAATAATGAATCTTCTAACAATTTTTTATTTTGTCTAAAATAATTATGAAATGAGACACTTTTATATTTATAGATGAATTGAAATAAAATTAAAATTTTATAACCATACAAATTGACATTTAATAGTTGAAAAAGTGAAAAATGTGAGATAAGGATCACATTTGCCATGAGGTGTAATGGCCTAGCAATCCCCTCTATGACATTAAAATTATACTCCAAACGTGGTGAGAGCATTATTTTCTTTATGTTAATATTTTGTGTTTTCTAAATCTTAATTTATAATTTTATATATTATATAATTAAACATATTTTAATTTTATAGTTAAATAATAATAATTGTTTAAATATATAAAATATTTTCATTACACATACATTTGGATAAGATAATTAGATATGTCTGAGTTAATCCAATTGGAAAATCGCTACCGTGTTTATTAAAAAAAAATGCAACCTCTAGCATCTAATTAGGAATTTAGAAGTACCATACAATTAGGCAAAGCAACTAAAGCAGAACTAAAATATGAAATAAATAATCATTGATGATCAATGAGGAAATCTTTCCATGTTTTTTTTAATGGAGTTGTTTTTGTAATCCATTTATGAAATCATTTCCCCTTTCTTATCCTTGACTCAAGTGAGAAGAGTGTAACCTCATAAAAATAGTTGAAAGAGTTTACTAGTAACAGCAAGAATATATAATCATATTAATGATAAATAAAAGTATTAATGGATATATACATAATCAACTGCATATTATCATAACAATGTAACATAACAAAACCATAGGATTTGTGGGTACGTGTTGGGGGTATCCTTTAAAAAAATATACCTTAAATTTTCATTAAAATTGTAATGTATAATCATGAAAAAAATGTTCTACTTAACAATGAACATAAATTATAATGAATCAAGAAAAATATCTACCAAGATCATATTACATTATCCAAAAATATCAAAAGTTGAACATCAAATTTGAATTTAATTTGAGGTTTGTGACATGATTGTATTATTCCTCTAAATTTTTTATAAAATTTATTAATAATTTATGTCTAAAAAAATGAATTATTTCAAAACTATAAAGCCAAAATGAACTAATAATCTTATGTATTTACATGAAAACCAAAATAAAACAACTAAAAATGAGAGATAAAAGTTATATGAACCAAGGGGCGAAAGAACTTAAGAAAGTTTACAAGGACTGTATAATGACATGTCAAATATATTTGCTGTTTTATGGCACACCCCCAAAAAGGAGGGAAAATTATATACAAATTATGATAGGGAGAACCTGACAATTATATGGTCTCTAGATAAAATGTAAAACCCACTTAACATAGAATACTATTAATAATCCTTAATTTAAGTATTTAACAAGTCATTTTAGCATCTTAAAATTTTTATATAAAAATAAAAATAAATATTTATTATAATTTATATGTGTTTACCATATTTAGAAAAAGTCTGACATCTATTTGAAAAAAATGAATTGTGAAATATTATCCTAGCAAATATGACAATGTTGATAGTGAAAAAAATAGAGATATTATAATTATGAATAAATATTCAATACTAATGAACCATATTTTATGATTTATTAATTATTTTATAATTAAATAAATTATCCTTTTTACTAAATGATAAACAATTGATTTTGAGTGCACATATCCATAAGTTTAATTTTATTTTCAATAAGAAACTGCCTTCATGTTATATTATGAGAGACCTTTGCACTCAATACAAATTTATCATAATTTTGTTTAAGTGAAAATCATGAGATTTTTTAGGGGAAAGTCAAATAAAAACCTTATTTAGTAACTTACTTAAAATTTCTTATTGCAATGCCAATAATGTCACTCACAAAGTTAAACACGATCCTAGTTTGTTTGTTTGTTTTTATTTTATTGTCTTATTATCTATACAAAAAAATTGGGCATGAATATAACCTCTGAGAATAATTTAAAACATAAAATGGATTTTATATTTCATTTTTCATGCATACCATAAAATTAAGTAATTTTTGATATTGTAGAACATTCACATGGAAGGCTGGTGCTTTTATTAATAGGTAAATGTTGAGATTGCAAACCCTTCATGTTGGAGGCTGGTGTTATTATTATTGGTTATACTTTATGATGGTGCCTCTTTTTTTTGGGTTATACTTTATTATGCATGAGCATCTTAAATTTATAAGAAATCATGTATTATTCAAAAATATTCAATTTTGATAGGATTTAGAACATTGATTAATCTACTTCAATATTTTATAAAATTTTAAAAGCTTTATAATATTCAATATATTATTAAAATTATTTATAATATTAAATATTAGTTTATTTGGGAGCTTTGGTAAAATTTGGGGCTTGCCAAAGTTATATAAATATTAAATAGTCATTAGTTTTATGGCATAAAAAATTGTAGGATTATTGGGTGAGTTAAATATGTTATGTTTTAATTATAGATTTGAATTTTAACCTTGTTGTCATGAAAATTTATCAAGAAAACAAATCAATATTCTATATTATCACTCACAGGATAAATTCGCTCTTCTATTATCAAGTAAAGCTACCTTTATTAAAAATAAAAATAGATGTGGTAATGAAAACTATTCACAAAAAAGTTGTTTGTTTAACAATGTACCAATTTTAACCATAAAGTTAAATATAGATTCCATGAAGTCTATGGAAGTTACTAGATCCCCACATATTCTATCAATAATTGTCACTCCATGAACTTTCTACCTACGGAAATATATATTAAAATATCAATACAAGATATAATAATCAAATTTAAAATTTGATAAAATTGGAATATATGTTAATACAACTAAAGACCTCAATTAGATAAAGGATTTATATCTAATGTCTATTAAAGAAAAATGTTATTAATATTTCTTACCTTATCAAATATTTTGAATCTGATAATGAGGTATATTACATTGTTTGATAAATGTGGGTGTTTTTTTCTAAAGGAATCTAACCATAAGCCCAAGATCATAACTTGACATGTGCTTAGAGAATTTAATTACAATAAAACTATCCATATTTATTTAGTAGGAATAGTTATGGAATAGTTTTTATGTTCTTCTAGAATTTATACATGATATGTAAGTGTACATGTTATTGTTCAACTCTTAAATTTTGTTTAATTAAATTTATGCTTTTATGAAAAGAAAAAAATAGTTGGTTTTGAATAGATAAAGAAGGGTTATATAGAGACTCTTCAAAACATACCTATAATAGGTATGAGGAATTCAATACTTCATATTTATCTTCTATTTGAGATCATACACATCTATCAATTAAATAATTAGATGGATTTCTTATCTCCAACCTAAAATTATGACATCCTAACCTCATTCAATAGTAAATTTAGTTTATAAACTCACTCTATAATCTTAAATTCATATTAAAAATTCAAAAAAGGTGATATCACTTAAGCATTAGGAATTAACATGCTATAATTTAAATAGAACTTCACTCTACTAAATTTTAAAATATTTTTAACAATAGAAAATAACATAAAAAAGGAGAAACCATCCTTTTATAAATAACCAAACATAAGGTTAGTAAAATACATTGAAGAAATAGTAAGTTAATATTTTACATTTAAAAAATATTTATAAGTGAATAAGAAAGATTCTAAAAATAATAAATCTACTAGGATAAAAATATAAAGTACTACCTATTTAGTATGGTTACATTGTTGAGGTCATAATTTTTATATGTGTACTCTACTCTCAATAAATGTTATATTCATTAAAATATCATATCATGATGTATAAGGTCAAAAATATAAATATATGTGACGATACAATACCAAGGTTTTGTCAATAATATAAAATAACATAAATAAGGAGAAACCATCGTTTTATAAATAACCAAACATAAGGCTAGTAAAATACCTTCAGGAAATAGTAAGTTAATATTATACATTGAAAAAATATATACAAATGAATAAGAAAGTTTCTAAAAATAATAAATCTAATAGGATAAAAAATTAAACTAATTCATATTTAGAATGGTTGCATTGTTGAGGTCATAATTTTTATATGTGTACTCTAGTTTCAATAAAAATTACATTCAGAATAGTATCAAATCATGATGTATAAGGTCAAAAAGATAAATATATGTGATGATACAATAATGAGCTCTAAAAATTATCTAAGGGAGAGAACCTAATAGTCATGTGCCCTAACTTCACACCTATGTGGTGCCTAAATAATGCCACATCAACACAAAAATTTGGAATTGATGGATAATTTCACATGTTGAATTTATGATTCTATATTTTGAACATCTGATGTAGCAATATAGACCTTTGGTTTTTATTGTCATGAAATGGGTCATTATGGTGTCATTTTAGAGGTCCAACAAATCAATAATCATAACATCACTGACAAAAATATAAATGGGTGTCATAATTTAGGAGTTTAAACTATAATTGATAGCACGTATCTCATAGAATGAATACACCTACTTTGAGGTAAAAAATCATTAACAACACACCACCCTATAGTTACTACCCACTACCATGCATTTAATTTACTGATATTTGTGTTATTTAACACTGACCTTCCCACACATTTGTCCATATTGATCCATCACATTGCATACATGTTGTTTTATAAGGGAAGATGAGATGGAGGGTTCGAAGATGATATAATGGTAAGAGTAATAGTCACTACATGAATGATTGTCATTGTTTACCATCACTATGTACAAAAGACTTTTCTAATACCTCATTAAGGTTGTGACCCAAATCATTTAACAAATGCTAATATGGATTCAAATGTTCATTGAAAATAAAATAATTTTTTCTCTTGCCATCATTCCGCACATTATTAAACTATAGATAATTTTAGAGTATTGATATATGAATAATTCTTGGAAATATTTATTTTTACTTACAAGTTTTAATGGAAGAGTAAGGCTTGAATCATTCACATTCATTTCACCAATGCTTGGCTTCCCATTGATGCTTATAGGTGAGGTTTTCTATACCTCACTAAGTTTATGAACCATAAGGTTTATTATACCTCATGAAAATTGTGCCATTTCATTATGGAAATTTTAATATGGATTCAAATGTTTGTTAGTAATTAATAATTTTCTTTAGTCATTATGTCAATTATTACTATGCCTTATGCCCAATGTATTTGTTATATGGATCATTCAAAATGAGTAATTTTGGAATTGAAAATTGAAAATTAGTCTTAAATACTCTTATATTTAATGATTTATCATTGAACATTTAGTTAGTTATGGAAGCCATAGAATGCATACACTAGGTTTGAGATGAAAAAGCATTGATGTCTCACCACCCTACAATTAATACCCACCACTTCACCCTCATTTTGACCATACTTAATTATATCATATTGAATTTCTCACCTCTTCATCCCCATCAGGCCATACATTACATGAATTAGTGTTGTTTAAGGGAAGAGATATGGATGATTTCAGAGATGAGATGCTAGGAAGAGTAGTAAAATCAACATGAGTGCTTACCCTCATTGCTAATAAGTGATGTTTTTAATACCTACCTAAGGTTGTGAACCATATGGTTTATAATACCTTAATAACATTATGTTTTCTCACTAAAATATTTATTTTAGACCTTATTTTAGTGATGATTAATGCCCACTTACTCTCTTAGTTTCTGTATCATCTCTTCATTGAGCTATTCCCCTACCTAGTTTATAAGTGGTGATTGGTTCCTCCATTTTTATGTGTTATTTTCCTACTCTTTTTACTTTTTCCATTTATCCACCATGTGATGTTACTAGTGTTTTGACACTAATAGGTCTTAATCCTCACACATAGAGACATTTTATAGGTCCCGATGTTTGTAGATGAGGTTTTTTATACCTCACTAAGACTATGAGGAAAATGGTTTAATTTTTTTGAGTATGACTAGGAATGCTTGTTAGATAATAAATAATATTGTTGGTGTGTGTGAATCATTATGTGATTTTTCATACTATGGTAACTAAAGTTTAAGTCAATGTAGTTTATTTATGAATCATAATAAATGTATATGTTTTCCCAAGTGGACTGAAATGATTGGGCTATTTTAGTATTCTAGGTTTATTTCTTGTGATATTATGATAAATAGGTTTAATAAAAACTAATGGATATTTGAATTTAACAAGTGTCATAGGTGGTTATTATTATTTTGTTAATGATATGGTTAGCTTAATTGCATTCAAGTTTATGTTTTTGCAATCTTCTATTATTACAAAATATGCTTAGGATGAGAACATTTTCTTGTTGGCTACAAAGAGCAATAAAATTCACCCTTTAATAAAGGCTTTTGTCAGTAATATTCAATATTAAATGGTGACTTTGAATGATCATGGTAGTGAATGAAAACCTTTAGGGCTTCCATCAATGATACCACCTATGCACTTTCCCTTAATGTAACTACACATTTATGTGACAATTATTACGGATTGTATATTTTAGTGAATTTTTTGTTACTATGATTTTTTAGGTTTTAATTATATGTTATTTTATAGGTAAATGTCATGAACCAAAGTGTCTTATGTTTTGGAGTTAATTATTTCAGTTTTGTAGTTAATTATCTTATTTTGTTATGTTTGAAGACTATTATAAGAAGGATAATTTACATGGATGTAATTATTAGAGAGAAACATTTATCATTTATTTGTATTCATGTCATCCATTAAAAAATCTAACCTTAAATGGCCAAAAAAAAATTCAAGACATAATTACTCATTTTTAATGGCTCACAAATTGATTTCACTGAAATAAAATATAGTAACTCTAGATTCATAGCCTTGGCGAGATATAAAAATCTCATCTGTATGTAACGATGGTTACACAAAATCTAATTATTAATTATGTTACAAAACACAAGTGTAAATTGAAGTTGTAAATTTCGAGTGTAAACTGATGGGTATATATAATCCCAAGAATTATACCTTAACCATAAACTTAATTAAAGTATGGTTTAAGAATTCATAGAATTATTCCTAGATCAGAGGAAATTATTGATTTTTTAACAAACATTTCAAGCAATATTCACATTTTCATGCTCAATTGTCGAGAAGCTAACATTAATATATTATATTGTGTATAATTTGATTTCATATGAATCAATGTAGAATGATTATGTTTTACATTTTGGTATAATGAAAACTAAAATAAAAGACTTTAGAAATTAGTTTTATATTTTAAGTTATTGTTGAAAATTTTTTAATATGAATTTAATATTTTGGTGATCCTTACATGTTTTCTTCAATCAGATAGGGAATTTGACTGGAGCAACAATGATCATTCAAGAAAAATAAAGTAAAATATAGAATGGATGTATAGTTGCGCTTAAAATATTGTGAGATATGCAAGTTAGTTTACAAGTTTGCACATGTCATTTTATTAACTTCATAGAATTCTAAGTGTTGATAGTAATTGAAAGGACATATTGTATTTGACAAGTAATATAAAATTTATATTTTGAACTCAATTTTTGCATTTATCTATATGTAAATATTAAATTTAGACATTGATAATAAAAATATTGTGTAATAATAATGGTACAATATCTTGTGCAAAGGTTAAATATTTTTTATGATTTTGTGCATAATACCATTGTTCAACTATTGGGTGAAAATATATTTGTAAGTAATGAAATTTTCATTTATTAATATGAATAAAATAAATTGATCTCTAGTTAGCCCTCATACCCTCAACTACCCTCTCAACTATTGGACCTACTCGACTAGTAGGTCCTCTCCCTTATATTTATCTAAATTTCTAATTTGTGCTATGCTATTTTTTTTCGTAAATATATAATTTTATAAAAATGGCACAAAATTATTTGGTAAAAAACATGAGTCATTATCAATATAAATAATTTTCAAACATATGATGAATTAATGTTTTTCAATAGGTATTAGTTAATATTGAAAGAGAATGCAAAATAAATCACTCTCATCCAATTAATAGAATCCCATATACCATAATATGCAGTTATCATTCAAATTCAACTATGAAACTATTTATTTTTTATTTTACATACACATTTAAATAAATAATAAAACTATGATAATAAATATTATATTTATTCAAAATTATAATAATAAAAAGCTTCATGTTTGTTTTAAAATTTAGCAGTAATGGCTATGTATTTAGCAAAAGACTTTGCGTATTTCTTAAATGTTTAGCCTTCAAAAAAAATGGTTGGAACTTTTCTATGATTTTATCATAATAAATATCAAAAAAAAGTTATAAATTATCAAAGATTTTGGTTAAGTCCTTAGGTATTTGGAGATATTATTGCAAAATTTTATGATTAATTATTGTGAAGAATAGTTTTGAAGAGGTCAGATTTTTTTAAGTCCTTAGCTTTCAAATAAATTGCTACAAATTTGTCAAAACAAAAGTCACAAATGAAAAAATCAAAGGCTTGGGCCTTCAAAGAAGGGCTAAGTATTTGTAAAAAAAAACATAGTGTAGTTTTGAATGAAGTTAACCTTCTCTTCTTTGGAGAATAAGTTTGTCAGAAGTTTGCAAGCATATGATTAGTTAGAACTTTTGCATAAAGATAATTTTTTGAAGCAATAGCACATAAAATAAGTATTCAAGCCTTGAAATACATTTTTTCATAATTTTCCAAATAATTATCACAAGAAAAAATGCTAAAGGCATTGATCTTTATTCTTTATCTTAGGTCTTCAAAAAATTTGTCATAAACTTGTTACGACAAATGATATGAGTAGAAGTTCCAAAGACCTACTTATGTTCCATATAATTTTTTCCTTACTCTTTTGAGTTATAGGTTTCATTCATCTTTATGCTTTGCTGATTATGCAAGTTACGTTGCATAGTTTTTTTCTTAAGCTTCCCAACGTGTTCCTATACAAGTTTGAATGTATGGTGATTGCCTTAGCCATTTTAACAATGGATTTTCTTTCCCTTTTTTCCTTATCCATTTAAATTTACCTTATTCAATTTATTGACATGAATTATTGGATTAGATGAAGCCACGTGTCACTTTCTTATAAACCTAGGAGTGACATCAACATGGTGCGACATACGATCGATGATGGGATAGAAGGCTTATGGGATGTTTTCATATGGCATCATTTTGATGACCTACAATCCTAAAAATCACCATACATTAATGTTTCCTCTAGGCTAGTGGGATCATGGGATGCTACCACATGGCATCATACTGGTGAACCATGATCCTGGAGTGGGATATACAAAGTGTGATGCCTCTAGGCTAGTAGGATAGCGAGATGGTACCATGTGGCATAATATTAATAGTTCATAGTCCTGGGGATATAGGTGAAATTTAAAATAATGTTAGATAAGTGGGTAAGTAGTACAATGCCATGTGGTAAAAGAGGTCCTCGAGATCTTGAGAAGAATTGCTAGAATGACCTTGTAATTATTGAATCTGCCACATGGTTGATGAATGCATCAACTAGGACCTAGGTTTAGATCAATGAATATTTCAATGTCATAAACAAATAAATATTCAATGCTTTGAGGAAAATTATAAATATTTGCTAAGTGAATATACACTGTGGACTTTAGATTTATGGCATACTCTAATTATAGAATGGTGGTAGTGGTAGGATTTGTATGAGTGTTATGATTAACATGAATTATGTTTATTATTGAATGCTTGTGTTTTAACTATGTCATACTTGTTTTTATAGGAAAAAATGGGCATGCCACCTCTCTTTTATGTTGTTGAATATTTAATCCCATCTATAGATAAGGTGATCGACCCTCTTATCTCTCGTTAGTTAGGAGGCAAGGATCCTTAGAATCACTTTGTATAGGTTCATGATTAATGACTAATCCATCCCTAATAGCCATACCCTATAATTCACACCCATGTTAGGTGAATCTATATCTCAAAATTATTATTCCCAAATCAAAGCCTCACCCTTATTGATGGCCACTCTCAATGTCACCACCCTACATATAGTGAACAATTCTAGGATCCTATAGAAATTAGTGATATTAATAGTTCACTCTGTAAGGGCCTATAGTAACTAGAAACTTTTTCAAGTATGTGTCCTAATAGATTAATAAGTTGGATGGAAGCCTACTCCTTTAGGCCCCACTCACACAATGTGAAGTATCCCTTATCTATCTAAATTAGCTAGCTCGTTGAGTATTAGTAACACTACAATTCTAAAAAGTTACTCATACTTCTTGGCACTACTCTAGTAGATGTAAAACCCCTACAATCATAAGTGAGAACAACTTGAATCAATATTTCAACCTCAATAACTAATAAATTAGAGCAAATTTTGACTTGTGTCAAATTATTTCCTTATGTAAGTGGAGCTTACGTAACCATCACGGTAGTTTGCACATCCATTGCTATTTTTAGGATGTATGTTTCATAACTATGACATATATACTAATTAATTCGTAACTATTATAGTGCTTAAATAAATCATTGGCAATGGAGGCATAACCATTAGTTTGTAAGGATTAGTGGTTTTGCAACGACACCAATAGTTCTACCAACTAGTCATGACTAATCCAAACCCACCCCCACCCATGGCCACTCCCCCCTTAACTACCCCAAAAATCACTTAACCATATAAAATTTCATTTTCCTACTCTACATGTTCCCCCCAACCTAACCATGTAGTCAATTTCAAATCTTAATAGATCAAAGAATATTTTTCACTAAAAATATAAACCTAGGGTTAAAATGTAAAATTTAGTAAAACTAATTCATTCCTATCATGGCCCATTATCATTGGTACACATAACATATTTCTTTCATCCTCTTAGATTTTACTAATCTCTCACATGATTCCATCGTATAGGATCTAGAGCTCAAAATATCCAATTCTCAATTACAAAAATGATTTATATTTTTGGCAAGTTTTCAAATAAATAGTTCATTTTACAATACATTCTATTTTAAAACCTCTCCATTTTTTATATTTCTCTTTCAAAACCTATAACTTCTCACATATTACAATGCTATTACATCATAACTTACTTTAAATAGGTCAAATGTTGATGGTTCTAACATTTTATTTTCCATAATTTTATTGTAAAGTACATTATTTTCTATCCTAAAGTTTACAAGATGACACCACTCTAGATCAAGCTCAGTTACTTAACATAATAGTTTAGGTAGTATTCACATCCCCATGTACATGGTAATCAAACTTGTATACATTTTAATTAGTTAGTGTATTTTCAATTTTTCATAAAATTACACTTGATTCAAATTTATTATTTGTAGGTCATGGGGGTCACTCAGTTGGCCTCATTGTGCTAAAAAGGTAATTGAAGTTAGTTTTATAACAACTATTTTTAATTTAGTGCATCATTACTCAGAAAAACACCCTATCAAACACATGATGAGGCATATACCCAAGGGGAAATATTTAAGCATATAAATTTTCATGGTGTAATATTTCATGACGATGTAATGATATTTGCTAAAAACATGTTCAGATGAAGTCCTATCTATGTTACTAGTATTTTACTTATTTTATGACCTTTTAAAACTTTATTTTTTCATATTCATTCATTTTATATTCTTATTTTAAAAATCCTCTTGCCTTGGTGAAACTAAAACCTGCATAAGGCAACAATTTTGGAACCTTTGAAACATTTTTTTTATTTTTTTCTCAAACTTGAATTTTCACAAACCTTTGAGGATTTCAATTGCATTTTTTATTGATTTATATTGAATTTTACTTATATATTTCTCATTTACCTCTTAGTATTGTGTTTTTAAATCTCCATCACCGTGAATTTAACTTGACCAAGCTCCCAGTTAGTTTTCAATAAACTCCAAGTCACAACATCTTCTTCATTATTACAATTATTTCACTTTTATGAGATATTCATATTTGAATTTTGTATGATAAATTGAAGTTATATTTTTTTAGATCTATAATCAACATGATTTTTTTTCATTAAATTTTTCTTCTATTTATACTCACCTTCTAGTAATTTTATCAAATTTTAGAGAAGGGAATTTAATGAGCATGCAACCCATTCTTTGAAGTTCATGAATATGCCCAGCCACAACCCAGTTGCTTAATTATTCAAATTTAAGTCTTTATTATTTTATTTTTCATCCCTCTGGTCAAATATTTTCCAATTTCATCATTGAGAAAAAGAGCTAGCTACTTGAGTATTAGAGACTCATACCAACTATTTCTTCACCTTCAGTTGATCTCAACATTGATCAGGTTGGAGTATTTTATTTATGTTTTACTTCATTTATTTGTTGATTATATCAGTTATTTAGTTTTATATTAAATTTTAACTCTTAAAATATTAAAAAGTATCAAAATAAAACAAATAATCTCTTTTTTTTCTTCTCTTGCATTGAAAAAAAGTAGTTTCATTTACTTAGTTCCACTTGCATACCAAAATCTTCAAGAACAAGTCTTTGCATTGAATATAGGATATATTAGGTTTTGAATATTATCATTAGTTTTTTATTTTTTTAAATATTGTTTTAATTTTTATCTTAGCACACATCCACAAATAAAACATCAACAAACATGCACACATTGAAAGCTATAGAATTTGGCAAATGAAACTTTGCATTTTAGAGCTAGTTTGTTCATTTGCATGATAAATAAACATATATTGAATCATAAAAAAATAAATCCATGTTTACATTCATTTATACGTACACCATTTAGTCTCATGAACAATAATAAAAAAGATTTGAAACTTGTGTTCCATTTTTTATATGTAGATTAGATTGTGAAAACATAGAGGTTGTATTTCACATATCCAGTTTAAGTTTTAGATATAATTCTTCATTTACATTCTTAATATTTATTGAATATTAATTTTTCATTTTTTTAATTTAAATAAAAATAAAAATGTCATTCATTTATTGCATATAGGTGAAACTTTGCATGCATAAATCAAACAAAAAGGTCAAAATTGACAAGCTGCATTATTCATTTAATTATCAATTTTAGTAACATTAATTTATTAAAAACTCCAAAAATAAAAAGTATAAGATAAAAAACATTTCCTTGATTTTAATTTCATCTCTTCACTTATTTTTCTTTAATTTCTTTTATTTCAGCAATTATTGTAGTTTTATTTCTATTTTCAAATCCTTATAAAAAATTTGAACTAAACCTTGTCAAGATCAGCACAAGTACAAAAAAATTATTACAACATTAAAAAGTAGAAAATACATATTTAAAAACACATCAATAAAATCTATATGATTCCATAATTCAAACCAACCTTCCTTCACCATTGAAAGACACTCCCATAATGATCTTGCCTCCATAGGGTATGCCTATTCATTAGAGTACCAACTCTAATACTAGAAGGTACCCTTCAAGATGACATGTATTTAAATCTTAGACTCCAATTATATTAATAATCCCATATCCAGAACCTTAAAATTGGCTATCTTGATGCCCTTGATGAATAAATTTGCCTAATAGAAACCCCTGTCATAGTGAGACCCATCTATGTCCTAACACGCCAAGTTAAAAACCATTAGGCTTGAGATTATCCTTCTCTTTTATTTATCATTTGGTCTATCTTCATCCTATTTATTTCAATTTTTTGATGACATTGGCTAGTCAGAATCGGCCTAATTGTACTAACAAAATCTTTAGGGTGTTTTAACCTAATGTTTCCTAGTTTCTTAATCCAAGTATAACTAAATAACTTCATTACGTTGTCCCCACCCATACCAAGGGTTCTTTGCATTTAACATCTTCAAAACTAACCAGTTTAAATGATAAGTATGATGTTGGTGAGATCCTTTTCTATTTCCATGAGCATCTCTTGCCACTCATCAATTAAAACCCCATTCTTGTACATCAACCCAACCTACAAGTGCTTTAAACCCTTCTCGCTCAAATCCTTCAACCAAAATAATACAACTAGTCAATTCCATACACCATTCACCTCACTATCCATTCATCAATTTTATCAACAAGACCTTGAGAAGTTGATTACATGAATGTTAGAGTGTTTATTTCTTAGTGTACAAGTACTAGATGGAGATTCTAATGGAAATGGACTATAAATCCTATATAATGATGCAAGATTTACAAAAAGTCTAGGAAATAATGTTAAAATAAAATTTAAATGTTAATTTCGAATTCATTTCCCAAGAGGCTTGCTCCGATGGGCTAATACCACTGACATCTCTAGTGGGATCAATAATTTGACCCAAGCGTGTGTCGATAAAACACTCATAACTAGTATCATATATGTTAATAGTAGTAATGATATTTATCCCATGGTGTTTATCCTCATCCTATAACACATGAGAGTAATAAAAATCTAAAATTTTAGAAGAGTGAGAAAGTGAGTGATGTGCCTTAGCCTTTGATTTATTCTTATTCTTATATTTTTCTTTGTGATGATAAAGGAGAGACTCTTTAAATAAATCTAACTTTAAGATTGGAAAGTGGAGAGTCCAAAGGAAGATAGGCCTATAGACACTAATTTATAATAACATATAGCCTCAATCTTGGGCACTTGGAAAATACACATCATGGATGTACCTTTATCTTATAAACCTTCCCCTCTACCAAAAGGCTTGTATACACTATCTATATGTGCTTATTTATTATCTCCTAGTTTGAATAATGTTATTATAATGTATCAAACCTTATATCATCCTATAAACCTACTCATCTTCTATTTTTAAAAGTTTTTTTCCACACCTATTTTCCAACTACTCAAACACTTGTGTCCTAATTAGATGTCTTCGTCGATGCAAGTGTTTTATTATAATGAAAGTTTCCAATGACATAAAGCTATCCAATATAAAAATCAAATGTATCTTAAAGGTCATCCTAAGTGCTTTAATGTGAGATATTATCCAAATAAATTGGTATATATACAATATCAATCCTAATTCATTCACCACCTAGCATACACTAAAGAAATCAAAAATCAGTTTACCAAAGGAATTAAATCGAGCACTCAAGCGAGCAAAGCCTCCCTATTTTTTACTATTTTTAGATTAGTCATAGGGACAACACATCTATTCATTATTGAATGATTATCACATGAGCCATTTTTTCTAAGTTACAAGCTAGGTTGCTGTTGTACTTTTTTTTAATCATACATTATATCTTTATGCACACACAAGCTAACACGTAGGAGAGAGATCCATAAGTATGAGGCCATCTTAGGTGTATTTGATATGTAGGCCTAACTCATTTATAGATGGGTCTTTTGGGTAGATTGACAACATGTTCCCACTACCTCATTTCTCCCATAGGCATTTATGAATATGAAGAAGTAAAGTTTTCTCATTTTACAAGGAGCAACAATCTATAGCCCAGATCTAAATGCAACAAGGTAAAGGTGACACAGAACCCAAAAGCATCTAGGTGGTCACACCTAATTTCAAAAGGTATTTTGTATTAGACACTTATGTTCAAGTTAGATATTGGTGTCAATGCAACTATCTCATGTCTATGTAAGTGTATGTGGTTATAGAAGAATAATTTAAAAAATCAAGTGACTAATACATAATCTAGATCCAGTCTACTTTCTTCATGTTTTAGTTATAGATTTGTATTAACATTATAACCAAATAAGTATCTTATTTTCATTATTAATATAATATCTAACATATATTTATACTCTCCATTTTTTACTTATCTCAATGTAATATATTCATTATATGTTTTATCTAAGTTTTGTAAATAATTGGCATGCTATAGAGATAGTTTACCACCCTTGTGCCCTAGGATATATATACCCCTTTAACCCTATGTTAACCATTTTGTGAACTTGATATTTTAGTATTTATTTACAAACCTAAATTGGTCTAGGGTTTTTGGATTCTCTATTTTTTATTTTTTATTATTGATTTAATAAGATTTAACAAGTTAAAAATAAGATTTCCTTTTCTATTAATATTTTCAATATGGATGCATTTGTAGCTCATTTTATATTAAAATTTTAAATTGTAGTGATATTTTTATATTTTAATAATCTAAGCCAAGGTATCATCCAAAGAAATAAGTAGATCTATTAATATAATGAGAGGATTTCAAAATTTAAAAAACACTTAATCTCTTTTAATATTTCCTTTTGCAACACTATAAATCTAGTATCCAAAATGATACCATGCATTCTCTCATCCATTTATTCCACCTATATATTATTAGAGTGATAAATAACATCTCATACCCATTATCCACCCATGGCTTATATTAGATTATGTGGTCCATGATGTGGCTACATAAAAAGCTAAAGGTGTTTAACTTAGTATGTCACTTGTTAATATACATAGGCGCCTGCTAAACCAAAGTTAGTGATAAAATATAAAGTATATGACCTTGTTGACTAATTGAGAAACAAACATTCTAACATTTCCATCTTTAAACTTCTAAAGTAGTCTACTATCTATAAGGATATCTTATATGAAGCATTATGTGAAACCTAAGTTTCGAGTGATATGGAGCTAACTTAAATTATGGATATCATGCAATATGTCAAAAATAATGCAAAAGATATCACCTCTAGTCCAAAATATTAACCATCCAAATATATTATTAACCAAGATTTACTTTTGTTCATATAAGTGACTATGCATAGTAAGGGAATCAAAATAGTGCCCAGTGATAATGGATTAATCCTAAACATTTGTAGCACAAATATTCTAACCACAATATATATTATCACCAATAATATTCAAAAATTAGCTATGTATATCAATGGATATGATAATTCACATAGCCCTTAGGTTGGTCAAATCACATTGGATGTAAATTGGGGCCAAACATAGTTATAACCACTTTTTAGGTAATGTCTCAATCATTATATTATAATTTACTTTTGTGTAGAACTTGGATACACATAATGAAGGCGATCCCATCTAATTTACATTGATGTGTGAAATTCATACATGATGAGACCTTATTTACAATGTTTATTGATGATGAGCCCTTCACATTATCCAAAACTATACATTCTAATATGGAAGGCATTCTAATAGTGGTACCACCTACACAATGTATTCCTCTTTATAATATCCAAACTTATGAAGTGGGTAATTCAATTACAATGGCTCCATTATCATTGGATTCAAAGATGACACCACAGATTGAGGATCACATATAGGTACATCAATAATAAAAACCACTAACAAAGGAACCAGTAATACCAAAACCACAAGAAAATCCAACATTTGAGCTTCCTTTATTGGTTAATACTAAGGAGCAAGATGGCCATGTTTCATATTAATATGATAATGATGGTGTTTCCTCCTATGATATGATAGATGAGAAAATGTTCAAGCTAAAATTTGATCCACTTGAGCATCTTTCAAGTAACTTATTTGAGCCTAAAAATCTCAGTACATATAAGTTAAACTCATCCTCAAAGCATACAAAACCAAATTAAGATAAGGGAAAGGAAAACATAGTATATGAGCATATAAATGCTTGTTATTCTATACATACCTTTTGGCTACACACTTTGAGTCAATAGTACAAAGATCAAATACAACTATACCATGTGAACAATGTGGAGGGTTCTAAGAAATATCCACAATAAATTATACACTTTTCATAAACTATGATTGTTTGAATACAATACTTTCTATATTACTTAAGCACTACATGATATCTTTATCTCCTAACATGCAAAAATCAAGTAGTAGACTTCTTCCTAAAGAGGGATTATCATATTGTAACTATCATCAAATTAGTGGCCATTATTCAAATCGATGTAAGGCATTGAAGAACCAAACATAGAAATACAAGAATAAGGGTCATATACAAATTGTCATTGAGAAGATAAAAATATAGACTACTTCCAAAGATTCACATAAAAACCATCTTGTAAAGTGACCAAGGTACAAAGATCTAACTATTACTAATAATATTGACTGAATCTTTTGTCAACATCCAAAATTTAATAGTAACAATTAGGATATTATTTGTATCACTACATTTCTTCAAGAGTTGGGACACAATAAAACTGAATTAATATAGTCTCTACTAATTCCATAATCTCTAGGGTACATCTACCTTCCAATATCATGTGGACTGTAGGTGGTCCCCTTGATCATATGAATATGAAATTATGGTCTACATTTGAAATTAAAATTTGGACAACATTGGTTCATCGATTGAAATGTAACACTGAACAATACAAATATGTGTATCACCTTTATTGTTAAGGATAGGGAGATTTACTTACACCATAAGGAACATGGCCACCCTTCCCCACTGATGGCTTCCAGAATACCATTACACATAAGCATAGATTAGGTGGCCATGTGTCTCTACAAATAAAGGGTGAAAAATGCCTCAAGTGATCCTACACATTTTATTGATGAGGACTTCCTCAATTAGTCCTCTCACATATTGTAAAAAATAAAAATAAAAACATCAAAAGTCCAAAAATATTTTCAACATATACATGTTCTATTAGCTCCTTGTATATGTTGTTAGTTCTATGTTGGTAGATGGCATATCAGTATTTTATATATACATATGTTTCATGCATCTTTTGAGTGTGATTTAGGCATACATATATACATGATCTATGTATTTTCATATTTTGGGCCTTCCTTGTACTCATGTCATGTGGACATTGGAGGAATTTGGTTCTTTGATCATGATAAATCAAAATTATATCTTTCTATGGTAATTTTACATTATCATGTTTGAGATTATGTACTTACACAACCTTTTATCCATGCTTATATTTTTCATAGTGTACTTGATATGGTATGTATTTAACATTTTTTACTAACACATATGATCCATGGAATAGTATGCTATGTTTATGCTAGTTGATTATTGTTTCATTCATGTACTTCATTGAGTGTCATTCCTTTTTATTATCTTGTTTATTTGAGATTTTAAATATTCTCCATTGTTTGTGTCCCCCGTGCCTTCTTTGCCTCTTTTGACATTTTAATATGTCATTGTTTATTGTATGTTGACATTTAAATATGTCAAGCTTTTTTTATGGATTTTTGAATAAGTCATGTCCTTTTGATTGTGCGACATTTGAACATGCCCCTTGTTTGACATCTTCTTGGACCATTATCTTTTGACTTGCTTTTGAGTGATTTTTTGTGTGTGATTGGTTACTTATTGAGCTTGTACAGTTACTATCTAGATGTTACCATGATATATATCATGCAACTTAGGACTTGGTGTGATCACATTCTTTGTGATTCAATAATATATCTACCTAGACATGTTCTTTATATATGCTACATGGTACATTAATAAGTCACATGGTTATCTTATCCTTTTGAGATAAGGTAACTATCAGATACTACTTCCCCTCACCTCAAAAGGGGGAATATTGGTGGGGGCATGCCATAGATGCATGAATTTGACATTCTTCACCAAATCTATATATACATTTGGTGAATGTTTTGGAAACATGTTCTCCACACTTACGGTTGTTCACATATTTAAATTATAGTGGGGGCATGTTTTGGAAACATGTTCTCCACACTTATTCAATATTCATTATACCCAAATTATAGTGGGGGAATGTTTTGGAAACATGTCCTCTACATTAACACTTATATTAGTTTTCATATTTATCTATGCATAGTGGGGGCATGCTATGATAATAATATCCTCCACAATTAATTTGAAAATTGGCCAAACCACATAGTTATATGATTCAAATACACATTTGTGACATGATTTTATACATTTATACCATTGTTATACAGAATTTTTTCATGAGATGTATGTAAGGTGTATAAGTTATGCAGTGTGCACCTAATCTTTCCAAATCAAATCAGTTTTAGATTTTAAAAACTTTGATGGACTATCATCACCCACCAAGTTAGAATTTTATAGGCTATATTGATCCAATTTAATGTAGTAGTTGGTTCTCTTTTGGTATTATTGAGATGATTAAATCACTCAATCTTGTTAACTTTATAGTGTGAGTTGCCTTGGCTCACTCACATTCACTATATTATATGTATGATTGAGTTTCACATTGAGCTAATCTCAATTGTTGGGTGTAACTCACATTTTATCCAAGTTTTAGGGCATGTATCCTCTAATCTCTCTATATATTTCTATATATATGCACTTTTCATATTATTTTAATTTTCCTAATCATAGATTTAATGATTCATAATTATATATCTTTTCAAATCAAAGTCCCAAAAGGCTTGGAAATTGTACCAATTCACTTATGTACTCCTAAACCTTGATCTCTTTTAATTTCAATCATTTCAATACTTTAAATTTTAGATTATATGCACTGATTATATATTGTAACATGCTTGGTTACAAGTTAGTCACTTGCAAATCACTCAAGTTGGACTCCCACAAAGGCAATGTGTGTTATACACACCTAGGTACACATTCCTTTTCCTACAAACCATCAGTTTTCTTACTAGATTAAAGAAGGGGACATGTAGACATTATTTTTGAATTATATATCACCTTAGTATTGTACACTTGGAAAATACATATCATGTATGTACCTTCAATTTATGTACCTTCCCTACTACCAAAATACTCCTATACACTATCTTTATGTGATTATTTCTTATCTATTACTCCGACCAATGTTATTCTTATGACTCAGACATTCTATCATGCTCAGAATATTATAAACATGCTTATATTTTATCTCTAAAAAATATTGACCTACACCTATTTTATAACTACCCAAATACTTATGTCCTAGTCAGATGCCTATGACACAAGTGTCCTATTCCAATGCAAGTATCAAGTGCCCTAAATTTATCCAAATTAAAATGAAACATATCCTAAAGGTTGACATAAGTAATTAAATGTGAGATATTATCTGAAGGGATTGGTATATATACAATATCAACCCTTGTTCATTCACCACCTAGCCTATACCAAAGGACTCACAAGAAAGTTTACCAAAGGCCTTCAATCAAGCACTCATGTGAGTATAGATTTCATATTTTCTCATATTTACATATCAATCATAGGGACAACACATTTATAGGTCTAAAGTACTAAAGGAGTGTCCCATGAGCTACATTTTCCAAGTTACAGTTTGTGTCATGATTGTACTTGATTATGACACATTGCATCCTTATACATGCATAATCCAACACATAGGGGACAACTACATAATTCTAAGGCCCTCTTTCAAGTATTAGCTATGTAGGCAACACTCACTAATATAAGTGTCTTTGGGGTAGTTTGATACCATGTGCCCACTAACCAATTTTTTCCAGAGCCACTATGAAGATGAATAAATAATTTGTTATCATTTAATAAAGAGAAAAAGTCCATGACCCAAATTTGAATTACTCCAGAGCAAAGGTGACAGAAAAATCTAGAATCATCTAGGTGGTTGAACCTAGGTTTAATAGGTATTCTATACTAGACACCTATGTCTAAGTTACATAATAACATTGACATAACCATCCTAGGTCGACACAAGTGATGACTATAAAGGTATAATTTCTAAAATTAGTCAACTAATCTAAAATATAGATCCAATCTACTTTCTTCCTGTTTCTATTCTAAATCTATATTAACATCAAAACCAACTAAGTATCTTGTTCTCATTATCATTTTAATATCTAGCATAGTTGTACTTTCCATTTTTAGTATATCTTATCATAATATATTTAGTATAAGTTTTATCTAACTTTTGTAAATAATTGGCCTATTATAGAGATATCTTACCACCCTTGTGCTCTAAAATATTTCTACCCCTTTAACCTTATATTACCCAATCTATATTTTTTGGTTAAACAAGGCCTTATAATTATATATCTATGTGACACATTATTTATTGGGATATATAATCATCTTCCTACCTTTGCCACTTTCATAATCCTTCTTACGGATTGAATTGAACCTCTACTATCCTTATTGTCCTTCTTCTCTAATAAATAATCAGTGTCACCATTTCTAATCTCAGTATGGTTATGATCATGATATTAGGATGAGTTTTGGCTAAGAGGTGTCTAGATACTAGTCGAAACCTCAAAAAACATCAACATCTAGACAATCATTAAGAGGCTCTTCATAAGTGGTGGGTTTAGACTTGAGTACTTCAAGATGAACCTATTGCCTTACTATGTGAGTAAACATATCAAATATTTGATCATTCATGAACCTTTTCCTACAAGTATGGATTGTTAAACACCATTTAAGGACAAATTCAAAATTGGACTCATCCTTAGACCATGTCATAGAGGTGAGTGGTTGTATGCAAGGGTTAAATTTTATAAAAATATTTACAAGCTACACATAATCATTGAGGATAAGTTGAAAGCTACAGAGAAAATATAGTGGTAGATTATGGAACCAAACCAAGGCCTTGGAATCCAAGTTATTATTAAAGAGTTTAAGTATAATCTCAATGTCTTGCTCTTAATCCATACACAACATCATAAATTTCATGATAATCTTTAAAGGACTAACATCTTAGTTTCTATTCAACTTAGATGATTTGGGTAGAGGAATAGGAAGAAGAATAAATCGTATGTGTAAAACCAAAGGCTTTATACAAAATTATTTGTAAGAACTACTAACGGATGAAAGTTGATGACCACATACATATGGGTTGTGGGGATGCATGTACTTCCTATGATGTTATGAATCTAAAGGACCTTGAGGTTTTTCATATAAACCCATATCTAGATGTTGGATGTGTGAGAATTGTTGAGGAGAGATAGGATCATAACCTGACTATTGATAGATGTGTTAAGTATCACAATGATTCTCATGCTTCAATGGGTGGTCAAAATTAGTATGGTTGTATGAAACCTCAAAGGAAGGGAACTTATCTCATAATGTGAGCAATAATCTTGATTCTAGTGGTGACATTATATAAGGATATCTTAATGTAAATTCAACCTTTATGAATGTGAATATGTAAAAGGTTTAACTCTCCAAGAACTAGTACATGAACTCAAATGAGAGTGGGTACTATCTATATCACTAAATACCAAGCATCTATAATCTCTATGATAATATTGATGGTTTGCATCAACATTAGTGTGTCATATGCATCGATGGAAATTTACCATAATTTTACATAGCCCCTCAAGGTTCTATCAAACAAGAGGGTAACCCTATCACAAGTTAGGGGTGGTATAGTAGTTTTAATTACAAGGATTACACCTCTAAAGGAGATAGTTTAGAAAAAAAAGGGTGAATTGTTTTATTGTTTATACAACTACCACTCATAATTGAGAATGGAGTTGAGAAGGTGATGGTCATACTACTTTGAGGTGGTTGATTTTTTATCTCTAGCATTCCTTTATTGCTATGTAGTGACCGATGCCTATTTTAAAGTCAATTATGGGGGTTTGACCAAAATGTAAAAAGAATGTTGTCCCAAAGGAAGGAGATAATAAATTATGTATAAAAATTATAAATGAATGGGAAGGCATAAAAAGAAGCAAACTACATGGAAAATTGGGTGTAAAAAATTAAATATCCAAATCAAGACCAAAAAACTTGAAATAGAGCCAAATAGAAGTTGAAAAAGAGTCTTGTAGTGTAATCATAAATTAGTAGGGAAATTTTGTTTCTTTTTTATCTTGAATCCATGAGTTTAGAAGGAAATTATTAGATTGAGACATGTATACCAGTAACATTTTGAATTTGTCTTGGAGGAGTTTCAAACTAGAAGAAAGTCATAAACAAATGAGGATGAAATGTATTGCGTCCATAACTATCCAAATAAGCCAAAAGAGTTTGACAAAGGATAAAAAAATCAAAAATCTTGTGATTTGGAGGAAAGAGTGTGAATCCTAGAAATGTTATCAATTTTTCTAACTTGCACAAACTTAAGGTTGGACTCAACAAGAATCAGGTAAAGAATAGACACAAACACCTAAACTATTGAAAGTGATAAAAGCCAAATATCTCTAATCACCTAACCATAAAGATAAAAGTAATTTTCTAAAGGGAAATATAATTTATAAATGAAAATTATATTGTTTTCAAATGGAAATTATCTTCTACTAAGAAAAGTATAATTTTAGAAGGGAAATGATTATTTAGAAGTAGTGTGTTTTGGATTAAAATGACGATTAAAAGACAAAGAATTCTACTTCAAAATGTAAACTATGTCTATTTATAAATGTAAACTAGATTATAATATACATCTAACCCACGCAGTATATCAAAGCTCAATAATATATATTTTCACCTTAGCTAGAAAGATGCCCTTATATCACTACTCTTAATGATGTCAATAAGTCTACCAACTTGTGTTCTATGTTTGTCTAGTCAAGGAGGAGATGGCTAAGGGTCTACAATCTAGACATAGGCATGCATGGAGTTAACCAATGAAATCCTTCTTCAATATAACATATGGGTCAACCTGGAGAGATAACGATCAATGATTCAGGTAACAATGGAAACTAATAAAATTAGAATTAAATGGATTTACTTTTATACAATAATTATTTATCATTTATTGGTATAATTTAAAAAATATACTTATGTTTTATTTATTATTTTATATAATGTATTTAAGTTTAATAATATATTTATAAACACACACACACACACACACACACACACACACACAATTATTACAATATAAGCAAGTGTCATGATGTTGCCTTAATAAATACTAGTAAGAGAAATATTTAAAGTTAATTAGGGTTGAGATTTTAATGGTAGTCATGAAGATTGGTAGCTCTAATGAAGTATTATATTTAGTAGATAAAGTGAAACACAATTCTGATCTATTGAAATTGTTTTGGTCACATTGATTTTGATTATCTTACCTAATTATTGATTTTCATTTTTAGTGTCATCCATTGATGTTCAAATTATAACACTTGGTCTTTCTTGTCTACATGGAAACCAAAAAAACATCAATAGAGCTTAATCTAATTCATATCGTTAACCATAAATTCTAAAATAATTAAGTTAAATTATAATTTATAATGCAAACACAAACTTTATATGGCGATCACACATTCATACATGGTATCTTAGTGAATTAAAATAATATAAATAGTTTCCAAGTGTTATAGTGATCCTCAATGGGAACTCAAAATGTGCACATTACTTCTACACAATTAGTGCTTCAAGAGACAAATCTAACTATTAGTATGAATTTTAAAGAGAATAGGTTGTAATTTATATACCAATGGATGTGTGAATTTATAGAATCCACACAATAATCATTATGTATGAGCCTTAAAATGACTTATTTGAATGTTGATATATCTACCACATGGTAGGATCATAGAGGATTCCCATAGTGACCTAAATCTAAATCATAATTTATAATGCCAAAGGACTAAATTCAGAGGACTTATCCAAATATATAATCATTTTCAAATTAAGTAACAAGTCTTGCATTTCACATTTGTTTCATAACTTTCTCATATTTATAATATAATCAAATGCCACAACATCATACATCAACATTACTACAAGGTTTATACATCTACAAACTTGAATGTCTATACTTTACCAAATTTTGAGAATAAATATATTTTTTCCATAAAACACTAAATAAGTGTCAAAACTCTTTCCATACAGTGCTAAACAAGTGCCAAATTTTGCATTGTATCTAATACACTTTACAAAATGATCATATTGTATTGTATTGTCAAAAAATATAACCAAGAGTATCATTTTTTTATCTTTATTGACCAATTAATTAATTAGCAATGGCCCCAAAGGTGTAAGTTATGGTAAAAGGGTCGTAATTTTTTATTCTTATAGACTGGGGATTTGTAAAGTGAAAGAGTGTGAATTGAAAGTTGTACCTCTTTCATAACCTATGGTTGTTGATCTTGTATAAAATTTTATGCACAAGGCATTAAGAAACAATACTATGACATGTATAGAAAAGATGATATTGCAAAAATTGATATAATTTGAGTATCATGAAGTTATAATTACTATAACAACTATTTCAAATGGGAATGTTTAAGGGTTTTCATTAAATACTATTTGGGTTGTTCTTTATGATTCTAATGATATTAAGGTTTTGAGAAATGTGTGGGTTGATTCCATTGGTGGGTTATAATACACTTTTTTTGTTTTTCTTTATTTGTGTTTGAGTATATTTTATTTTAGTTTGTAAGTACATACAATTACAAGATCAATCAAACAATATTCCTTTCACCTGTTATGCATAGAGGTTTAAAAAATAATAATGTTATATTTAATGTAGATGCCAGTGGAAAATGAGGTTTTATGTTTCTTCATATGGCATGGAAAGGAGATGTTTCATTTCATTGTGAATTTGAATAATGGAAAAGTAGTGGGAAGGACAAGGCTATATAGAGCATGCAAGTGTTAAATATATATAATTATATAATTAAAATATAATGTGTATACTATATTATAGCACATTCTTATAATACACACACACACACACACACACAGCTATTATTTAAGATATTATATGTCAATAATAATTGAATAAGCATGCCAATGAGGTGGGGGTGAGTTAGTTGGGTCACTTGGATGTATCCAAGCCCACAAAATTTTGATTCCCATTGAGGCATGTGAGGTTGGTTATGGCTATGAGTATCAGGTATACTGATAGTGGATCATATTCAATCACTATTTGTTGGTAGTATTAGTTGGTGACGGTTCCCATGGAGTGTATGGGTAGGTACTATGGTAGAAAAGGTGATTTCAGTTGCTAGTAATACTCGATAGTTGGTGTCACTTGTAGTCTATAGGATATAACATTTTGTTAAGTTAGTGTGGTCAATAATGGAGTTCTCTTAGGGATCTAGGCCCCCCATTTGTGTCCCAAACTGGGTGTTGCTCCAGTGATTAAAAGCAGTTTTCAGTGCGTAGCTTTGGTCAAAAAGAGAATATAAATAATAATAAAAATGAATAAGCCTGCATGGTTAAAATAAAGGGGATAATAATACCACACTAGGGGAAAGGGACTAATAATATTACACATGGGAGTTGACAGTTGGAAGAAGCATAGACAAGTTGACAGCTATTGGTAACATGTAGCCATTAATAAAAACAACACAAGAAACTTTGACACCTGTAGGACCACAAAGTTGAGTGAGAAGACCACTTTTAAATAGGAATTTGGGGTTCCTTCACAATGATTACCTAAAAGTAAAAATAACACAAGAAACCTTGAAAATGATTCGTGATAATATAGATATGAGTGAGGCCAAGAGACTCTAGGAAATGATCCTCTTCTTTCCATCAAATTTATAGTGAGCTATTTTAGAGGATTATAGTCAACAAAGGGATTAAGGTGAGATTATGGATTTTCTAGGTTTTGTATTAATTCATGTTGTTGTGGTCTATGGAGAGAGATTAGGGCATTTTTATGCTTTGTAATAGTCCACACTATTTGATCTAATGAAGTCCTTAAGGAAAAGAAGATGAAGGTATGTAGTAATCTACTATATGTGATGTTAGTTTTATACATTTATTTTAATCATGTCAAAAAAAATATTAGTGTTGTGTGGTACCATGGTACAAAGCAAATAGCCCTAGTTAGCCATAGCCCTAGTGGATGTCATAGTTGGCCAGATGCATATAACTTGCTTGTTGACCCACCATCCATAGTGCAGGGAACTAATGTTTGTCCAACCTGCTATTGATGGTATAAGGCATGGATGATTTTTCCAAGATTGTACTAGGACTTGCAGGTACTTATGCATTTGGCATGCTTATAATGGTTATCTACTTTGGTCATGGGTTTGTTATGTGGTAGTAATCAAAATGGAGTTTTGATTGATTTATGCTATAGGGGCTTGTTTTAGGACTCTATGAAATCTTAGAGGTTACTTCCAATGTTCTATAGAGTTATACTCTTTGTATTAACATTTTTGGATTGTTCTGATACACTTTCAATGGGATAGACCACTTATGTTTGTGGGCATTATATTTAGAAATGATGTTTGATATAATTTGTTTGAAATGGATGTTTTTTATGAACTGTTGTTTTTGGGCTTTATGATATTACAAGGACCATTTTTATTTGACTATGATTTTCTAGCATTTGTTGGTGTTTTTATTAATGTGTTGTGATTGTCGTGATGATATTGTTTAAAAAGGGAAAAAATAACTCCCAGTAACTACCAAAGTTGATTTTGTTATAAAATCTTGTTTGCACACTGTATTTTCCTACAGTTTGAAGAGATTTCAGTATTCATTTTCAAATCGTGTAGGTGGGACACTAGTGCCAGGAAATTACTCACCAATAGCATAATTGTGGTTCATAAAACGTGTCTTGAAGGAATACATTACTGTTGCTGATAGTGATGGGTTTTAACTCTTTTGAGCGTGGACCATATGCCTTGAATGTGAAGTCTGGGTCTGTGTATAAAGACAAATAGAATTCAACAGGAATGGGAATCTCCATTTAAAACATGGCTATCACGTTTGAAATTATAATTTTTCAAAGGGAATCTCAATTCAAAACATAGATAGCACGCTAAAAGTAATAATTTGTCAAGGAAATCTGATCCCAAACCACTTACACAGTGTAATGAATAGTCATATGTTTTTGATGTGCAGGACCATTTGACCAAATTGGGTATGGGGTGTTGTCTGTGGAAATATTTTTTTTCAGTTTATAAAGGCCCATCTGGGTTCAGCGCTTCATTCATTCCTTCAGCATTTACATTTGCATCTGCTGTTGCATTGATTTGTTTTGTTGCCATGGCTGAAACAGTAACTAACGATTCTAGACACACTGTGCTGGCTAAGTTTAAGGCACATCTCAGTGGCCATCAGCTTGAGCAACTCACTACAGAACTGGAAGAGCTTTGCTCTAACCTTGACTGTGTTAAATCTTTTGGATGGTAAGTGACTCAACAAAATTTACATCTGATTATTTTTTTTAAGTGAATCGTGACACCATGAGTAATGAAGTTTGATATTGATTTGTTAACATGGGAACAAATGTTGGAGAAGTGAAAAGACAGAAGGGCTTCACTCACATATTTGTGATATCATTTTATAGAGCAGGAGGACTTGATGCCTATGTATCTCATCCTGCTCACAAAGCCTATGCTTCCAAGTTCATGGCCTCCATTGAAGACATCCTTATTCTCGATTACAAACCATTGTATGCCAAGTCTAACATCTGTGTGTCTCAACCTGTATGAGGAATCTCAGTCAATAAAAACATTGCTGCTCAGTGAAGATTTGTGGACTTCTTGCTAAGTGAAAGTAAAATTGCCTAAATTTGACAGAAAAAAAAAAAGAGAAAACTCTTCGTCGCCATTGTTGAATGCTTTTAAGGTGCCAATATAGGGTGACGTTTAAATTGGGTTTAAATCAAACCATAGCTGTAATAATTGTAATGAAATCGAGTCAGTGAAATGTTTCAAACATTTATCCATAGATATTGTGACATTCATACCTTATTTTTTATATAGTTATTCGTCGATTATATGTTTTGATACTTTAGTGTGAGATTTGAATTAGTTATATATTCTGTAAATATTTTATCATGTTTTGAATTTATTATTGGAATGCTTCCGGTTATCATATATTATACAAAAATTGATAATAATACATGAAAGTTATATAGCAACGCAGTTAGTTGGTATTCACGGTTCTAACTTTTCATTAGAGAAAAAACTCGATTCAATACAGGGAAAAGTAGGAAATAAAAAATAAGGTTAGAAATTTGATTTCATATTTGGTAAATTTTAGGTATTATGTAATGAAAATGATTTGGGAGGATCTATTAAAAACGATTCAATTGAGATCGTCAGCCATGTTTTCACAGTTTGTGATAATTATGGTTCTTTATCAATGGTCTACAATAAACCTAAACAACCTATAGAGGTTCATAATACCTCCAATATTGTCAATTCATCTCCAACATATGTTACACACTTCTACAATGGTGCATTACAATCTATGAAGATCAAATATGGTGCCATCCATGGTTGTCATGGCCTTATGTTGAATCCATGTGGTTTTGATAGGGTTTGACACACCTCATGCCATACCATAGAGGCCAAGTCACCCAACATAATGCCTAGTTGTTTTGAGGCTTACATTTCTAACACTGATCAATATAGTCCCTGTGCCATGCTAGGTGGTTGTCCAAGGACTTGTGTTATAGAAGAACATCTATTAGTATACCACACACTTGTTAGGTAAACCACGTACTTTTCAGAAGATCAAGACTCGCAAATGGAAGCTAATAACAATTCAAATTTCATAGCAGTTCTTGATGCATCATGGCTTTGTAACATATGTGTACACATTTATAAATTTAGATAGAAATCAATATGGAAGATAAAAAACCATACATCTTTCTCAAGTGCATGCTATATAAAAATTACATAGATAATTAAAAAAAAAAATCTACTTATATTATCTTTCTTTTGTGATTCTCTGCATTATATCTCATATAAATTTCACACACACACACACACATATAATACATCTAGATTCTCATTTATTGTGTTATCCATTATGCTCCATTTGGGCCCCAGATTAGTGGTGTTAAAGTAGTGCATCTTACTTATGCATGTCCCATCGAGCCAGGTTAGAGTATCTAAAGCTCAACATCAAACTATGAGACCCATCAAACTACATGTCATGTCATTTCAATCAATTTCAGATGGAAAGAGATAATAATTCACAAGATGCAATCCAATAGATGATCAATAGAAATATTACAAAATCACTTTGAGGGAAAAATATATTTGTGTTCAACTCTTTCTTTAGAGTCCTTGAATGGATGGTTCCACCTACTCATAATTCAAATAAATATTTTGATGGTCAAGTCCCCAATAGGTTTTAAGTAAATTTAGACACTTATGTTTGAGGGTAAGATAAATGCATATGCAGTAAATATCTATTTATATTAGTTAAAGTCATATTTCTCTATGAATGCATTTTTTTATGAAGAAAAAATTAAGATTGCACTTATAAAACCAATTGTAAATTTATTGGGGAAGATTCATAATCAGGGGAATTTCAAAGATTTATAAACTTATGATTGGCTATTTGGAGAAGGTCATCTTGCATAGATCTTTGTAAAAAATGTAAATATGTTACTATTTCATGCTCTAATAGCTAAATTATCTATAATCCAAATGGAATTTTTTAGATTGAAAATAAATTGATGGTCAAGGGTTTTACAAAAAAAAATGGATCACCTAACATTCTATAGGGCCTTGAATCAAATTCAATAAAACTTTAAAAGGAAAATTTTGAAATTTAATTAAATTCTTTAGTTATACATAACCTAAATCTATTATTTGTGTCTGTGTGTGTGTGTCTGTGTGTGTGTGCGTGCGTGCGTGCGTGCGTGCGTGCGTGCGTGCGTGCGTGCGTGTGTGTGTGTGTGTGTGTGTGTGTGTGTGTGTGTGTGTGTGTGTGTGTGTGTGTGTGTGTGTGTGTGTGTGTGTGTGTGTGTGTGTGTGTGTGTGTGTGTGTGTGTGTGTGTGTGTGTGCATGCGTGCACATGCATATGAATATATAAAATATAAAAATAGGTAATTCAACATACCAATAAATCAAGCACTTGCTCAAATGAGTTAATAAATCTATTGCTCCAATATAATACTCTTCCAACATTACATTTTATATTTTATAGGTGAATCTATTGATCTAACTCAAAACATGTTTATGATTATTAAAAAAAAAATCCATACATTTATGAGTTCTTATTAGCTAGAGATGTTTTTCCATCACCGTGATATTTTTATAGGCATGTGATATTTTTCTAAGTATATGATATTTTTTTTAGCATTCCAAAATTTTGAAGGCATGCAATGATTTTTCAAGCATGTGATGCATTTTCTAGATTTGATGTTTTTGTAGGAATGTGATGAGTTTTCGGGCATATGATGTTTCACAAGCACAAAATGATTTTTTAGGGGTGTGATGCCTTTATAGGAAAGTGATGCTTTTGAACACCTGTAGACTTGATAGGTCATTTAATGATTTTAGAGGGATGGATTGATTTTGAATCATGTGATGCTTTCAAACCCTATGATTTTTTAGAAGCCTATGATGCTTTTCGAATATCACCATGTTTTTCAAAGATTGGAACTCAAAATTATATATGTATAAGGGAAAAATATTTCTATTAGAACCAAATACTTGCACCCTCAACCATAACCATAACCATAAATGATAGAGTTTTATTTTTGATAGATTAAATAATAGAAACTGCATAATAGTTAAGGGAGAAAAATAAATAAATCATTTCTAATGAAACTTAAAACCTTTGGCTCAATACAATAATACTTAAAAATACTACTAAGCATAAAACTAAACCAACATAAACAAGTCTAAACTACTATAGTAGATACAAGAGTTGAGATTTTAGAAAAAGTTAGAAAAACTATAAAAATATTAGTAATAATTTTGAAAGCAAAAAATAATCAAGGTCTTCAAGTCCAACCTAGAGGTACAGATCACCATTGATATGTTGTATTACCAATATTTGCTATGGTAATATCTTCAAGCAAGGATGTTGGGTTATTTCTTTTACAAGGAATGGTCAAACTTATTTCTTCAAGCAATCTAAAAAATATTTACAATTATTTGTTAGCCTAATTCGACCAAGATTAGTTTTACTCTCATCATTCCCCTTCTTTATTTTAGTAATGTCTTGGTGATTAAACTCATCACTCCATTAATGTCTTATTAATACTATGCTTTGGTTGAATCAATTTTGAAATACAGTGAAAACAAATATTGCCAATACCTCAAAATATGGATTGGAAACAACCTTAGACATGTGATGATAGAGGAATTTAAAATAACAATATCACGTGAGACTAGTTTCACCATCATCATTCCCCTGTATTCCTTCATTAATATATTAGTGATTAGAATCTATTTTCCAATTTTTAGCTTTGTTGATTATACTCCATTAATTTCTTGGTGATTAGAATACATTTTCCACCTTTTAGCTTTAATGGTTAGGCTCCTTTCATTACTATCTTTTTGATATTGTTCTTTGGTGGATTTTATTATAAATTTTCTATCACACGTGATTAGAAATACTTTATTAACATATCGATGATTTATGTATGAGGTATTGGTTATTAGATTGTCTTCATTAAATAATTGAATCACAACTATAGAAAAACCTTTAATATATTAAAGGACATAACAATGGATTAATTATATCATTCTATCCAATCTAAAGACAATCCCATGTCCCTCATGGTTTCCTCCATTGGACCTTCTAATCCCTCTTCTTATCAAATTCCATCTAATTTACTCCATTCAAACTTTAAAGTAAAAGGCTTGAAAGAAGACTTTCTATGCCATGTTTTGGGTCATGTGGGTTATGATTATTTTAGAATAATCTATTTAATTTTTAGATCTATAATAAATATCATAGGTTCTAAGATATGTGAAGAATAAACTTGAAGAATTTTACCAAAGATTTGAATGTGAATGCTTGTATAACATTTAAAATAAATAAGCACAAATATGATCAAGGTAAAATGAATAAAAATATATTAAGCTACAATATAAAAGAGGGCCAAAGTCGCTCCTAACATGAAGAATAAAATATAAAATAACTATCTTCATCTCTTTTTTATTGACTAACAAAGGGACAACAACCTATCTATTATAATAAATAACCAAAAACATCATTGCATCAATATAATAAAAAGGCCTTCTAAAGAAGAAACCTTAATTTTACCAAAAACTAATTAGTAATAGAGTAATTACAAATCCCACAAGTTGAATTAGGAATATAGAGAGAACTAACCCACTTTAGGACCAAAAGTACTAGTGCACCCTGATAAAAGGAGCCACTAAAGGACCCACGAGCATATGCTATGCTCATGATAGACCCAAGGGCATAAGTTTATACACTCTTTAACACAAAATTAAAGACATTTATAGAGATATGAAGAGATAAAAAATGATAGAAGAAGGGGGAGACATTATGACAACTCACATATGGACCAATAACACATGCTTTGGACCACCAATAATAATTATAAAACTACACAAAAATCATGCAATTTAAATTTTCATAAGTGTACAAGGGCCATTTTTAGGTTTTTACACCATGATTATTCATTACCTTAATGATATTTTTTCTTCGTGTATTTTTTCTAATACATATAACTAAAAGGGATGGTCAACTTAGTAAATAAGCACCTTAAAATATAATTGAGTTTTAATTGGATAAATCCACATTGGTAAGACTTGTGAGATAAATATACCATATAAGATATTACACACTTCAAAATATTTTCTAATGGGGAAATATGCTAGAGTCATTTTTAAAAATTGTGAGATAGGGGGTCATTGTTAAGACTCGTGAGATAAAGGTAGATTATTAGTGTAGACACACTAAAATTTACGCCTATGAATTTATTAGTCATTAATTTTTATTATTTTAAGAATCTATCTTTTTATTGATCATTGGTCCAAGTTATGTGTTATTGGTCTTAATTTTTTTTTCTCCCTCCATCTCTCTCCCCCTTTCTCCTCCTCTATTATCGATTGATCCCTCAGAAACAAACAGTGTGCATTTATAAAGGATTTAGATGTTTTAGTTTGTTGAGGTACCCAAAGGTTTGTATTTCCATCACATCCTCATTTTTGTCTATTTTTATGTCAATATGGTCCTAACTTGCATTAAATAATTATATAAATAAACATGCATCTTTGTGAATTTAGGAAGCTCAAAATAATTTAAAATAGTATCTACAACTTATTTTTACAAAAACATATTGAGAATTTATAAGCATTGTAGATAAATCAAGAAATAATTTAGAGAGCATACATGAGTGTAAAACTAGAGTTCATAGTAGCGACACACCACACCACAATCATTTTCATTGTTAAAAATTTATTACATTTGTTGGTATGTTATTTTTGATATTTTACATCATTGAGGGACATAATAATTAGACAATGCTTAAAAATCCTACCACCCCTTAGCATAAGCCCAAAAACACATCATTTTCCTTGTCATATTCAAGTTCAAATCCCCATTAGAGTTTGGAAAAGTCTAATTTCCTAGTAATCGGTGCCAAGTTTTATAAAACTAAGTGAGATATTTGGACCCCATATCAATTGAGCATGATTTAAAAAAAACATTTTCACCTATCCAGTACTTTAAAGAACCATATTTTTTATTATTCTTATAAATATAAATGGAACTTGATAGTTTAGAGAAGGTTATATATTCACTTTGATTTTTGGGGTTGGCTTCATCTTGATATTTTAGCCTATTTTACATTGTCTGATCTCAATAATTATCTCCAAAATTTACTATATTTAGAATAATTTTATAAACTAAATCTTTTGTCTATTATTTATCCATTTAGAAAACATATAATTAAGTCTTATTTATTTATTTATATTTATGTAAACATAACTAAATGTTTGTGGATAGATTTATTACATTTTAAATAAAATGTATATATTCAAAACAAAACAAAAAAATTAAAAAAAAAAAATTAGAAAATTATTTTGTGAAGCTCTAACTATATAAATAAACAACAAGCATTTGTCAAAGGGTAAGAAAGAAAAACACTTGAGATTGAAGAGAAATTGCATGGAGCCTAGAATGGCTATCCAGTTTTCTAGCTTGCACAAACTTAAGACTAGATTCTAAAAGAACAAAGTAAGTGCTAGACATAAATGCCTAAACTAATGAAATTATTAAAGCCAAAAATATCTAATCACTTGACCACATAAAATAAAAAGTAAGACATTGAAGTGAAACTTAATTCTTAAATGAATAATGTGATGTTTTCAATGGGAAATTATTGTTTAATAGAATTAAAATTTTAGAAGGGAAATGATGATTAAAAAGTAAATTGTTTCAAACTAAAATGAAGATTTAAATAAAAAGCATGTTTCATAAAAATGGAAACTATGTTTGTATATAAACAAAAAATAACCTAACAGACAAATCTAACCCTAATAATATATTAAATATTAATAAAAAAATGTTTCAATCTTAGTTATCAAGATGCCATCATATCACTACTCTTAATGATACTAGTATGTCTACCAAACTATGACCTAAGTTTGTCCAGTAAAGAAGGAGATGGCTAATAGTTTGTAACCTCGAAGTAGGCATACATTTAGTTCATTGATGAAAGCTTTCTCTAATCTGAGATGGAGATCAACCCTATGAGATAAAATTCAACAAACCAAGTAATAATGGATATTTTCAATCAAATGATTAATGGTGGTGAATGCACAAATCAGATACATTAAATTTAATATTGATAGTATAAAAATGAAATAATTGTGTGAAAAATGTATCGCTAGAGAGACAATGTGTGATAAAATTATCAACAAGACTAGATGTTAGAATTTTTTTATAGGACTTAATATAGATGAAAATTTACTAAAAGGGCCATTTATGACTATTCAAAATATTGGTAAAATATATATATATATATTTTTAAAATCCTGGTAAACTTTTTAACGTGACCGGCGCCACTGGCTAGACACGACTAATACCGGTACCACAGGGCTTGGGGGGTAAGTCAAACACTAGATGGGCAGAGCCACAATGGAAATACTTGACTAGCCGTCCATTCCCCCTGACCCTAAATACTGGTAAGCCTCCAATGAGCATAAATTTCCAAGTTGTTTTTAAGATTTGAGTTTGTGAGAGAATGGGTGACCACAATAAGAATTTTATTAAAAAATTCATGGCATGTGCAAAGAAGGGTACATTAAAGCCTAAATAGGTGGGGTTCTCTCTTAAAGGGTCATTCTCAAACCAAATTTTTTTGGGTAAGACAAGTAGATGGCACAGGGAGATGAAATTTAACCATAGGGAAGAAACTACTAAAATGATCATTAATATGCCCATGAGGTATGAGTATAGGTTTATGAGAAAAAAAAGCTAAAAAGTACCTAAAAACCATATAAAATGTGAAAATATGAAAAAAAACATAACTTGTACTTCCAATAAATATGAATGATGTTATAGTGATCATTCTCCAAAAACTATTACTACAAGCTCTTACTCTAGCACCTTCAAGGGGACAAAGAATGAGATCATGTCTTGAGATGGTATGAGACGACAATCACTAAAGCATCGTCTCTAGTGTTATTCGATTGAGGGCTGTGAGTAATATATAAGTCCTTGAAATAATCAAGCTAGGACTAATGGAATGATAATAAATAATAATTTGGTGTAAATCAGAATGATATATTTAATTTGGCTAGAAGACTACGGTAACATGGTGCTCAAAAACCCTATGGAGAAAAAATGGTTTGGAGTGGCTTTAAAAAAAACTTTTGGGAAGGATTCCCCTAGAGAAAATGTAGGGGATCAGGGAGAGATCTAGATCCGTATGAGCCTGATAGAGATTTCAAAGGAAATTGATGCAAACAAATATTAGTTAAATAGCAAGAAACATGAATGATGATTACAAAACAGGTAGAGAAATAAAAAATAGGGAAAAGAACAAGATAGTATATGCATTATAGGAGAATATATGAACTATACAGTGGTTGACAAGGCTATTGGCACAAGATCCATGACTATTATAGACAATTTAAGTTATTAGTAGGGAAAAGAGAAGCCAAGGGGAACATTTGATGATGGCCAAATAGAGGATGGTTTTCTTGAGATAATGATGAATGGGGATGGTATAAAATTGAGTTAGGACCATGTTGATTCATGGGGAGATAGAGTGGCTAGGAAGAAACCAACAAGTGGTTCTGATGAGATTCTGAGGCTGAATACTAGTAAGTTTCATTGACGGAGAAAGAGCAAGAAGCTACAGTTCTTGAGGATACAGAGGTCATATAAGATTAGCATGAATATTATTTGCATGTAGATGTAGAATTGGGTGAGACTTTTGATTCAAAGAAAAAAACTTAAATTTGAACACTAACCACTAAGATAGAGAGTAGGAATCTAAGGGTCCTATCCTTTTAGGAGCGATCTATGTATATAGAGTTTGTCAAAAAGGGATTAGCATAAAAAGAGATATAAACCATCCACGATGGGGGGAGATGGATGTTGAATGAAATTTAGTGTTTTATAGGCAATCAAAATGCAAGAGAATGGCTTAAATGAATGATAAAGTTACTAAGAGCACTAAATTGAATGAAATAGCAAGATCCAAATCTAGACGTTACTAAGTAAATGGTTTGATGGTTATAGGTACCTATCAAAACCAATCATGTGTTATTTTTTGTTTGTTGGCATTGTTTCAATGTTGTTGATTTCTTATTGATGTACAACCTTTTATAAGGGTTTGTTGTTTTTGTGCGTAGTTAGTTTGGTGTTTCTTGGCTTAGCTTGGCATGGTATTTATTAGGCATGTTATTTATATAAATGAAGGAGCCCTTTCAAAACTCTCATTTTACCTTTATCAAAAAATGTATTTATTTAGTTTTCATTGAATAAAAAAAGATTAAAAATATTTATAGCCATAAATGGCTATTGATTTCACCTTCTATCAAGACTATTCATATTTCTGGGTATTCTATTCATCGAACAATATGAGACAACACTCTCCTATTTATTATACATAAGAATATTAATATTATATAGTATTACACCCCTTTAATATGCATGATTATTGTGATACCAATTATGGCTTTAAAATTTCTAATTTTTCTCTTCTAAGCAATTTTGTCAAGATGTTTGTTAGTTGCTCTGCATTAGAATAATGTAGCAATTTTACAATGCCAACTTTCATATAATATGTTGATTTGCTTGGTTTAGTCGTGAAAGACCAGATTCTTTACCATTTGAATTTAAAATGTTTTGTCAACCATTCACGGTGTTGGCAAAAAATGTTTCTCATGCAAAATTGAAATAGATCTTCTTATCCACAAATTTTCTTTGGTCACCTTTGAAGCTGCCATGGATTATGATTTTGATAAATAAATTTTTGGCACTAAATGGTTATATGACTTCCAAATTATGACTATTGTTCCCAAATTCTTCCAAAAACTCAAATTGGATTTCCCATTTTCAAACTCACCAACACAGTCAAAATCTAATTATCCAACCATTTTGAATTCTCATACATTAAAGTATTTGAGCCTAATGTTTTGTGTTCCTTTTATATACTGAAAGACTCTTTTTTTTGCTACCTAGCGACTTTTCTAGTTTCTTGTATGAATCTAGACATAACATTAACAACAAAATTAATACTTAAATAAATTTTAGTCACATAGATTTGAATCATAATGAGTTATCTATATTTAGCGACATATACTAATTATGTGGTATCTTTTGATGTGAATTTCATTTTTTTTTTCATGGGCATATTGAGAGGCTTATAATTTGTCATTCTAAATTTTCTCATAAATTTACCAATATATTTATGCTGAATGATGAAGATATATTTTGATTTTTGAATCACTTAAATACCCAAATAGTAATAAAAATAACCCAAATGTGTCATTTAAAATCCTTTCACAACTCTCCTTTGATTTTTGTAGTGTATCTCTCATAATTTATTGTGATGAGCAAATCATCCACATACATCACTCTAAATACAATTATGTTTGTAATTATTTGACAAAAAAATTATCTTTAAACTCAAAATGTTTCAAATTCATTTTCAAGAGGTAATTGATTGATTTTTCATACCAAACTCTTAGGGCTTGTTTCAAACCATATAATGATTTCTCCAATTTTCTCACATTGTGCTCTTAGTCATCCACTATGAATTTATTTGGCTAAGTCATGTTCACTATTTATTGGATATCACCAATCATAAATGTAGTTTTTATGTCCATTTGATGAACTCCACATCCATTTTATGCTATCAAAACCAACAAAATTTGAGTGTTAGTCCATGTTGTTGTTGTTGCAAAGGTTTCATTGTAGTATATCCCTTATTTTTTAATAGATCTCTCTATGGCAATCCTTGCTTTATGTTTTCAAGTGAAACATCTACTTTGTATTTATTTAAAAAGTCCCACTTATAACCAATGGTTTTATGACTGATTGGATGATTAACCAACTCTAAAGTTACAATTTTGACTAATGCATCATACCCACTCTTTGTTTTTCTCTCCATGCATCAATATTTTCAACTTGTTTGAAGGAAGCATGTTCAAAGTTAAAATCATTATCGACTTATTTTTCTAGAGGGTCTTCCAAGGTAAGAATTTTTTGTCTTATCTCGAATTTAATCAAGGAACTTGTGTGATTATTTTGAAATTCAATGTGCACTTAAAGTACTTATTTTTCCAAACTCATCAGGTGTAACATCTTTCAATATTTGTTCAACCTATTTTGGTATCTTTTTCTGAGTATATTATGGTATCAAAAATGTGTCACTTTATTGATTTGAAGTTCCTCATTTTTATGATATATAACCACCTTTTGATGATTTTTTTATTTATTCCAAGGGGTGTTTTATTTCTTGGAAGTAAATGTTTGTTATAGTAAAATAAGCTATCTTCAAGTAGCTAGCTCCTTGATTACTTAGTCATAGTGTTTGGAAATATTTGAAAAAAGGATGAAAAGGGGAGAAAGAAAAAAGACATAATATTTGAAAATAATAATAGCTAAACAATAGCTTGGTTGATTCATAGATAAAAATAACTAGTTATTGATTAATATGAATTCTCCTCTCCAAAAACTATGTAAAATGACTAAAGATGACTACAAGTTCAATTTTATTTCCAAAATTAAAATAAAGTAATCTATGTTTTTGTAGAGATTGACAAAACTAATCTTCAATACAAAATTTAGACCAAAATCAGGCCAAAATTTACTTACTAGTATAAGAGCAATGGAGCTAGCATGAAAGAGTTTATCTGAGTGAATTGAGAGTTGAACTTGGGAGGAACTCAAAATGATAGAAAATAGAAGATGGAGTGAATTGGACTTGATTGAAGGTGAAATTAGGATGAATCAAGAAAGAAGCATGATAAAAATCATGCAAAATACATGAAAACATGAGTTTTAGAAGCTAAAATTAAGATGTGAACAAGTACAGGTAGATTACCACTATTTGCATGTGGCAATTATGTAACCACTACAAACTATGAAAGCCTCATCACACTCCATTACATAACCATCATAGATGATTATGCAATAATTGTAAAAATCATGGGTTTATTCAATGATGATTATGCAACCGCCATGACAAAAGTGTCACCAATGGAGTAATTTTGTAATACAGAGTTATAGAAGTATCATAGTTTAGAGTTGTTATGTCACTAAGTAAGTAGTTCAAATATTAAGGTAAAAGAGTCTTAAAGAAATCAATTTTTGAGGTTTTCTATGACCAAAATGAGAATTAAAAAATGTAGAGAACATCAGATAGGATTGAGTATGAGCATGTATGTGGAGACCACATCATCATCGTTAGATTTGTTATACATGTAACACTATGTAATTTTTAGGTGCATACATGGACCAACACATAAAATGGTGTCATATTTAGGGCCATCAAGAATGTAATAAACCAAATATAATATCAAAAAAGTGAACCAAATTGTGAGAGAGTTACGTAACTCCAAAAGAGTGCCAAAACATAGTGCAACTCAGCTCCCAAAAGAAGAGAGTGGTTGGAACAGGCACCCATAAGACTTAAAAAATCAAACTCTGCCATTGCATCCAAAATATACCAAAATCTCTAAGAAAGAGACTTTTTCAATTTTTAGATGAGTTATAAAATCAAATCAAGTTAGGTTTAACTAAAAAGAGAAGGGTAATAAGAAGAGACATAGCTAGTCATCCCCAATCTCCAAAAAAATGGTGCCAAGAAGGGGAAATGATACATCTCCTCAAGATATGTAAGATAAAAAGAACCGTATCCCATAGGAGTTATCATACAGACTATGCCAATAATGATGGCACACTAAAAATGATATGTCTCACATCACTGTGACTATGAGACCTATGACACTCAAAAGATAAAGTGGTAGAGATTTAGGGATGAGGCACCTCAAACCACCAGAAGTATGAGGGCCTTATGCCAAATAGGTTATGAGAGGTCAAGGATTCCTTTGGATTAAGATCAACCCAACTAGGAGATCAATCATATAAGAGAGATCATTAGGAAGGAATCAAGCGGTTCAAGGTCCACATATTAAAGGGGAACTAATGATTGTATGGAGATAAGGAGGAAAGTGACCCTGTCAAAGGGATTTCATAATATTTTTATAATAATTTCAATCGTAAGTAATGGAAATTAATTTTAGATACATATAAATTCATTAAAAATGGTTATCACATATAACACACTCCTTGGGAAAAGCACTCAATGCACCAATAGATGAAAAATTTACTATAGACCTAGAAGATGGTCTATGCTCATAATAGGTAGGGATATCGATAAAGAGATCTTAAAAAATAAGAGAGTACGGTGAGGTTCAAGAATAGACACTTAGAGTTACAACACACATCTTTTGAGTAATTTTTGAAGGAGTGAGAGAATTCATGTGATTGGTAGGGTCAAATTGATGATCCTCAGATGATGTATTAACAATGTAGATATTGATAGGATTAAGTATGGGCCCAGAAGAATATTGATTTCCAAATGAGGATGGAATATATTACCCAAGAGTGAAGAACCAATAGAGTGGTAAAAGGAGGTAGTAGGCAATAGAGCACATGTCGTCTAGCATGCCTGATGGAAAGAAGTAAACATCAAAGGAGTGAAAGTTGCAGGTCAAAACTTGTCATCCTTCATAAGGTAAGATTCATCAATAGGAACATCCAATATAGGTGGTCACATTAAAATACTCATCAAAGGTATTCATCTTGGCATAAATCCAAGACCAACTATCTCGATTACTATTAATGACATGGATTTATCCTTCATCCTCAAACAATACTAATCTAAAGGTAGTTGAAGTGATATTATAATAAGAATACGCACCTCCAAAGTGGGTGAGGTGAAGATAAACTCAACCTCACTCCATCTTGGTACATCACTAGAGAGACTGGTATCATTTAAGATGAGAATATTTTATTTAGGCAAAGGTGAAGAGTTTCCCATATGGAAATTCTAGTGGAAAGGGATTATAACTCCTTTATATTGGATTAAGGTTTTCACCTAGTCTGGGAGAGAATATTAAAATAAAATTCAAACATGATTTTGGGATTAATTTACTCATAAACATGAGCTCAAGGAAAAATACTAATAGCATCTCCAAGGGGATTGTTAGTCTCACCTGAGCCTATGTTGATACAATAATCATAATTAGTATAAGCTATCTTAATGGAGCCAATAAGCTTTCCCCCATGGCATTGTCTTCATCCTGTGATGTAGGCAAGGAAGAATGACCTAAAAAGGTAGGAGAGGGAAAAGGTGAGTAATGATACTTACCATTATATTTATTAATTTTATTCTTTTTATTATTTTTCTCTATGTTGTGATCAAGAAGAGATTCATTGAAGACATCCAACTTTCAATCAATAGAGGAATGTGGAAAATATTATGAAAACAAGCCTTATCATTATATTTATGTGAAACATGTTATTTTCTGGGAGATAAAATCACCTTCATGCCTTCTTAATTTTCATAATACTTCTTACATAGGGTGTTGACCTCTCTACCATCCTTCTTTTCCTTCTTCTCTGGCAAAGGATTAGTGACACCATTGTTAGTTGTGTTATAGTTTTGATCATGAGAGAAGGATGAATTCTAGATAGGATGTGCCTATATAACCTTCCAAACCTCAAAATCTTTGATCTTCAGACACTTGTGAATAATTTCTTATTAAGTGGTGGGTTCATGCTTATGTACCTCAACATGAGATTCATGCCTCAATTTATGGGTGAACATATCGAAGAGTTGATCATACATGAACCCTTTCCTACAAGCATGGATAGTTGACCACTATCTATTGACAAATTTAAAGTTATTCTCACCCTTAAACTATGCCATAGAGGTGAGTGGTTGGATGTCAAGGTTAAAGGGTCTAAAAATATAAAATAATTGGATTTAATAGTCAAACAAAAGCTGGAAGTTTTAGATAAAATATGATAGATTTTAGAACCAAACCAAAGCCTCGGTATATAGGGTATGAGAAAATAACTTAAGCATCAGATTATCATCTTGTTCACAATTTATAAACACTATCATAAATTCCATGATATGCTTTTAGGGACTAGCACCTTAGTTTTTAATGAACTTAGGTGATATGGGCAGAGGAGTGGGAGGGAAAATAACTAATATGTGTAAAGCTAGAGGGTTTATACAAATATTTATAAGAATGACTAATGGTTGGGAGATAATGACCACCTACATAGGGTTGTGGGGATCCATGTACTTCCTATGATATTAGGGGTCCATAGGCCCTTAATCCTTATGATAGAAACCCATAGCTAGGTTTGGAGGTAGAAGTTGATCTAGAATTAATCTTATTTTTAAACAAGGGAAGGAAAATGACCTTAAATGGGAGCACCTTTAAGAGGTTCCTCATCATGTTGACCAAGTGAGAATCTCCTAGGATAGATAAGATCATACCCTGACTATTGATAGACATGTTAGTCATGAAAAAAACTATCATACCTCAAGAGGTTTTCAAAATTAGTATGGCTAGCTGAAACATGAAAGGAAAGGGTAGGAGGAAAGGAAAGTATCTTGAAATGTGAGCGATGATCCTAATTTGAGTGGTGACAATTTGTAGGTAGATCTAATTTCAAATTCAACCATTAGAAATTCAAATTTTTAAAGGTTGACTTTTTCAAGAACTAGTAGATGCACTCAAATTAAATGTGTACTAACTCTATCAATAAATATTAAGCACCTACAAATCCTATGAGAAGAGTAATGGTTTGCGTGAATATTAATGTCCCATAGGTGTATATGGAAATTATCCATAATTACACGTAGCTCCTATAGGTTATATCTAACAAGAGGGTCTCTCTTATCATGATTAGGAGATGGCAAATCATTTTCAATTCATGAGGTCTCCACTTTGGATTCAACTAGTTTGGAAGGGTAAAAGGGTGAACAATACCACTAGTTGTAAAATACCATTCTTACTCAAATTTTTTTTTGAAAAGGTGATGGTCATAATGCTGAGAGGCAATTCATTTCTCATATCTAGCATTCCTTCATTATTTCATAGCTACTTATGCTTGCTCTAATGTCAATTTTTAGGGTTAACCGAAAATGTGATGAGAGTGGTGTCCTAAAAGGAGATAAGTCATTAGGTCTAAAAATTAGGAGTGAATGTTAAGGTATCAAAAGACATGTAAACTATAAGAGAACCTACATGTATATAAAGAAAGAGTAAAATAAAGTCCAAAATTTTTGAAATAGAGCCATATAGGAGTTGAAAATAGAGTCTTGCAGCCTACTCGTGAGTTAGTAGGCAAAATTTATGACATGCTAAGCTTAAAATCATGAGTTCTCAGGGAAAGCCATGACCTAAGACACAAAGACTAAAAACACTTTGAATTTAGCTTGAAGGAGTTCAAAGCGGGAATAAACACATAAACAAATGAAGATGAAATGTATTGGATCCCATTGAGCATGTTAGAATATAGTTGTAACTACCCAAATAAGCCACAATGGTTTGACAAAGGATAATAATAATAAATCAATTATGAATCAGGAGAAAGAGCACAAAATGTAGAGTTGCTATCCATTTTTCTAGCTTGCACAAACTTAAGGTTAGACTTTATAAGAACTAGGTAAGGGATAGATGTAAACCCCTAAACTATTAAAAGTGGTAAATCCAAATATCTCTAATCACATAACCACCAAATTAAAAGTAATATGTTGAAGGTAAATGCCATTTTTAATGAAATGTGTGTTCTTTTCAAAGCGAAAGGTATTGTTATTACATGCCTGGTCGGGTACTCTTGTATCAGCCAAATATTAGTAATTTGGTTTGAAAAGCATTCATGCGTTTGATCACCAATAGAAAGCTACAACTAGATAGGTGTAATTTATTTCCTAGTGTTTTAGGATAGTTTTGATAGTTAATTATTTTAATAGTTGCACTTAAAGAGGGATTAAGTCTCTGATCGGGAGTGAATCAAATGCCAAGAAATGAGTTTTTACTTATCAAAATTACCATGTCAAAAGAGAATATTTGACAGGTATTGAGGAGTTAATATGTGTTGTGGATCCATGTTTTGTGTAGGTCACTATGGATGTTGATTATTCATTTCATAATACATACCTTTGGGCGTATGCATGGAGTATAATCTTGATACTGGATGCTACATTCATTGAGCGCTATAGTTTTGACTCTGGCCACTGCAATTGAACACTTGGATACTAAAGATGGATGTGATGTTCCATTTCCTAAAAGCTTTAATTTTTGTTCTTTCTTAGAGAAAAATATTCCACCTAGATAAAATGAAGCAGTACATAGGGAAAACACAATCAAAACAATAGGAACCAATGAGCTGAAATTTATATTATGTGCCTAAATAAAAGGAAAGTTATGTATTGTTTTTCTCAAATTTTATTCCCTTTTTACTACAACTATTTCTTCCATCAGGTTCCCCTGCCACATCAAGACACTTTTTTAGTAATCGAAGTACAATTTCAAAAGGGAAATGACTATTAGAAGTAAAAAAATTTAGACTAAAATAATGATTCAAAGAGAAAGCATGTTGCTTCAAAATGTAAACTATTTCTATTTATAAATGTAAATTAATGCAACATATATATCTAACACTCACAGTAAATCAAAACTTAATTATAGATGTCTTCACCTTGGCTAGAAAGATGCCCTTGTATCGCTACTCCTAATGATGCTAGTAAGTCTACCCACCTATGATCTAAGTTTGTCAAGTTAGTGCCTAGGGAAATGGATAAGGGTCTACGACCTAAAAGTACGTGTAAATGCAACACCTCGATGAAAACATTCTCCAATCTAACACATAGATGAACCCAAAGATAGAAAATAGCCAATGAATCAAGGAACAATGGAAGCCAATAAAATAAGCATTAAGTGGATGTACTTTTATAAACTATTTTTTCGATCATTTAATGGTCTAATTTTTAAAATAAATTCAATCTTTTTATTATTATTTTTGTATTTATTTAATCCTAAATAAATATTTATAAATATAATTAATAGAATTTAAATATAATTTATTAATTTATAAAAAAATAAAAAATTAGAAAAAGTTTTTTTTTTTTTAATTTAATTGTATTTCTGAAAGCATTACATATAATTACTGAATTATATAAAATTTTAGTATATCTATTTATATTTTAGAGATAAATATATAATGGATTTACAATATTGAGTAAGCATGCATATAAATCAGTGAGTTATTTTGATTAAATAGCCACGAATAAAAGGTATCTATACCATCAAAATCATTCAGAGCACGATCCTAATCATGACTGCGTAACTCTTAGCATCAAGTATCTATATAAATTTGGATATAATATAAAAAATAAATAAATTATAAACTCAAAAACTGTCATCTCTTTAAAAAAAAAATAACAAAACGAAAAAAAAAAAACAATTACAACTCAATCATATATATATAAATACTTAAATACTAAATCAAAAAGTAAATCAAAATGACTACTCATAAAGGTTATCCACATAACTGTGAATAGCATACGATAGATATCTAATAAAATGGTTAGTGAAAGCCTTCAATTATATTGAAGGATAGCGCACAGTGCACTAACCTGCTTGCATGATGTGTAATTGGATTTTTGTTAATATGGAGATTACTTGGGGCCAACAACACACTCGTGATTAAAATTGAAGGGATGGGCTTCAACTCTTTTGTGGACCCGTATGACTTGAATGAACTCTCTAAGTATGTGTAAAAACAAATAAAATTGAATGGAAGTGGGAATCTCCATCTAAACATGGATAGCACGCTTGAAATTAAAGATTTTTCAAAGGGGGAACCTCTATCTAAACCATAGAAAGTAATCATTTGGCAATGTTTGATGCACATCTCAGTGCCAAATCTGAGATATTTGCTCTAACCTTGACTGTGTCAAATCTTTTGAATGGTAAGTGACTCAACAAAATTTTCATATGATTTTTTTAAAAAGTGAATCGTGACACCATGAGTAATGAAGTTTGATATTGATTTGTTGACAGGGGAACAGATGTTGGAGAAGTGAAAAGACAGACGGGATTCACTCACGTATTTGTGATATCATTTTATAGAGCAGAAGGACTTGATGCCTATGTATCTCATCCTGCTCACAAAGCCTATTCTCGATTACAAACCATTGTATGCCAAGTCTAACATCCGTGTCTCTCAATCTGTATGATGAATCTCTTTCGATAAAAACTTTGTTGCTGTCTGAAGATTTGTGGACTTCTTGCTATGTGAAATTAAATTGACCTAAATTTCAGAAAATAGAGACCTGGATTGATCAATGTCTTACAAGTTGCTATACTCTTGGCTCCACCTGAAACGTTTTTCTTGAGCCAACATCATCTTCTTTGTGATTATCTCATGATTATTCAATGGTACTTGATAAAATATTCAATAGTTGCTGAACTACAATTAATAATAGCTAACCAAACCAATCACTATCATAATATATAATATTTATTTGGATGAACAAAGCACAAATACCTAATAGTTGTTTCAATGTTTTAAATACTTATTTAATTTTTATTTAATAATAATATAAAGTAAAATTAATCAAATCATGATATGTAAGATTTACATATACAAATATATAAATATTGTATTAATTGTATTTTATATTGTGAAATGGGACTACTTGTATTTTTGTGAGAAGGGACTTGTTAGAGAATGGACAGACAGCCATCACAGTGATGCTAATGTATCCAATTTCCATGTGGTTGGTGACTAAGCAATGTTTGTAGCATTAACTTGGAATTTGTAAAAGAGTATTTTTTGTTAGGAAGTGATTTATCATCAAACTTGTCAAGGGCAAAAAAATGCATAACCCAATTGTTAGCTTAGGGACACCATTATCATCTCTATTATCTTAATATTTCAAACAATTTCATTGAATTAAGGTTTTGTTTCCATATTCTATAGAGATAAAACTATTCATCACCATTTTTGAATGTTTTTAGGTACCAATATAAGGTGATGTTTAAATTAGGTTTAAATCCAATCACAATTTCATAGTTGGACAACTTCAAGCCTATAGCGTTTTGTAACACCATCTACAAGTTTATTTCAAAAGCCTTGGCTAATCGTCTCCAAATCATCCTTCCTCTTTTTATTTCATAATGGCAAGCTGGTTTTGTTCAAAATAGACAAATTTTAGATGGTGTTGTCATTTTGTACAAGCTAATTCACTTTGCTAAAATGAAGAAGGAAGCGACTATAATCATTAAAATTTATATTAACAAATCTTATGATAGGGTAAATTGAAACTTTATTTTCAAAATCCTGAAGAATTTTGGGATCTCAGAGGCTTAGTGTGACTAGATCAAATCTTGCATCTCTACTCATATGTTCTCAGTTCCTGTAAACAAAGTCCTAGGTGGTTTTTTCAATGCTTTAAGAGGTCTATATTAGGGAGATCCCATCTCACTCTACCTCTTGATCATCATGGCAGAAGCTGTAGGTAAAGCCTTCTCAAAGGCAAAGTCACTAAATGTCATTAGCAACTTCAACATTGCTAAGAATGTAAACTTCTCCCATGTGCAATTTGTGGATGATATTATTCTATGAAACTCTTCTCCCATTATAGAAGCTAGAATGCTAAATAAAATACTAAATTGGTATCAACATGCTTTAGGTTAGGAGATTAACCTATTAAAATCTAACATTTTCTTCCTCCAAAATTTGCTCTATAGATAAAATAATATATAGTAAATTCTTGGATTTTCTTTTGGTTCACTTCCTAGAAAATACTTGGTGATCCCCCACTTTGATGGTCTCTCAAAACAAATATTTTCGGACAATATGACCACAACCTTATAGAATAAAATTGTTTCTTGGAAAGGTAAATGAATCTCTTGGGCAAGAAAATTAAAATTAATTCAATTGGTTCTCCAATCAATACTATTTTACATGATGTTAGTCTCAGAAGTTCAAGCTAGTGTTAAATCTAAATTAGCTAACATTATAGAAAACAATTATGGAATATTCCTTCTGAGTCTAAGAATTTCTTTTTTTTGAAATGGGAAGAGGTTTGTTTGCCTAAATCTAAAATTATGGTTGTAATAAAAAACAATTTCAAGATGAATGGAGATTTAAGAGCAAAAGTTCTATGGAGAATATATCAGGACATAGACAAGTCTTAGAGCTTCTTGCTCTGAAGAAAGTATCTTTATAATGTAGATGATCATGCCCATATTTTAACTTCAGAACATTGGATGTATGGGTCTCATATCTATAATTTCCTTAGGAAATGTAGAGACCTTATCTCTAACTCCTATTTAAATACTAAAAAATGTAGATCTGATAACTTTTGAGAGGATGTTTGGTCTAATGTGGGTCTTATCTACAATCATCCTTCTTTCAACATTTTAGAAGAGTAATTTTCAAACCTATGTGGACCCCTTTTTTGTAATTATTGGGTTAATGTACAAAGTGTATGAAGCCCTCAAAGAAGATGGAAAAATCCAAGTTTTTCTATAGCCAACCACTCCTCTAAGTTTTTAATATCTTTCATATTTTTTAGAAGTCTCACCATAACAGTAGCTCAGAGGAGATTGATGTCTTAAAATGGAATGGAGATCCTTCTAGCATTTTTAGTGAAATAAGGCTATAATAAGTTAATCTCTCATATTAATACACCAATATGGTTTGTTAAAAAAAATTGGATCCCTCAGGAATTTCCTAAAGTCAACATAAATTTCTGGTTTATTAAATGAGGAATAAATCCATTTTCTAGGATAGGATTCAAAGAGCTAGTTTTTAGGGGCCCACTTGGCGAGTTTTTTGTAAGAATAATTTAGAATCCATGAATCATGTCATCCATTAAATTTTATTCCTAGAAAATTTGGTTTTGTTTCCTTAATAAAATGAGCATAATTTGGGTAAACAACAAGTTATATTCAACATCTTTTGGTTAACTAGACATAAGAGGGAGGGAATCAAGTTAGAAGTAGTTGGGTTATGGCCCCAGGTCTGATTATTTGGAGCTTATAGAAGAAAAGAAATAATAGAATCTTAAGGAACTTGTCCCTCTCTAATCAAATAGAGGCACTCCTTCAAGAAGTTCTTATGGTTAAAGTTTCTACTCCAAAAAATAAACTCACTGGAGAGGAACGTCATATTCTCTTAAAATAGAATTTATTGAAAAATAGCTTCAACCTCTCTCCTCAACTAAGCACAAGGTTACTAGATTATTGGATGTCCCCAAGTGTTAATTATGTCAAGATAAATTTTGATAGGGTCTCCAAGGGTATTTAAAGTATTTATGGAAGTGGAGGCATCTTTAGAGATTATTTGAGATAAGTGTTATCATGTTATACCTTCAACATTTCATGGTCTTCAAATAATTCAACTAAACCACTAGATCTTATCAAAGGTTTGAGAATTGCTATTGATTCTAATATTGGGAAATTATTTATGGAAGGTGACAGTCTCTTAATTTTAATTGTAGTTAAATCTATAGAATATGCCTAGTGGTAGCTCAATTCAATCATTCAATATATCCTCCAAGTCATTGCTTTTTTTGAGGATATTTATTTCTCCCACAACTATCATGACACTAACTCTCTAGTAGATTTATTAGATGATTTTTGAGATATTCACTTTATTTATAATAAATTTTGGCATTGGTATGGTCTCCCTCATTGGGAAGAATGTAGATAATTAATTATAAAATATTTGACCTTCATACAACTTCTCATTTGATTAAACTGTCATCAAAGGAATCAGTGATCTAACTTTTTGAGTATTTGTTGTAGTCTTGGGTCTTCTTCCTTGTTTTGTATTCTTCGATCGATTGTATTTGAGGTTATTGGAGAAGCCATGGTTTTTATCTTGGGTTCAAACATAATTGATGTTTGTAGAGTAATGGTCTTGGATTAGTGCTTGAATGGCATTCTTAATGTTTTTATCCAACAATTTTATTGGTGTTCTTTTCCTACATTCCTAGTGTTGTTTAATGTTGGTACTTCATTCATGCACTCTTAGACTACTCTAGATTTGATTTATGTTAATCATTTATGGTTTTATTTTCTAAGATGTTTTACTTCTATTATTTGATCTTCTCTCTTGTAACTGGTTAGCTGGCTTTGTCATTGTTTGGATTTTTAGCTTTTTACATGTCTCCTTTTGTTCTCCTAGAGATATATTTTGTATTTCTTGGTTTGATATGTTATTAATATTGTTTTATACCATGGGTTAAGGGCCCTTTTCCCTTATTATTCTTTATCAAAAACCATAATTTCATAGTTATTGTACTGACTAAATACAATCAATAAAATGTTTCAATAATGTTTTTCATATATATTTTAATGTTTATCCATTTTTTATATAGTTATGCATTGAATGTATGCTTTGATATTTTTGTGAGATTTAAATAAATTATATACTCTCTAAATTCTATACCTTGTTCTGAATCCAAATCTATATTTTGTAAATTTTACATATTATCTAATGAAAATGATTAAGGAGGATCTCCCAATAACAATTCCATTGGTATCATCAATCATGTTTTCACAATTTATGATAACTATGGTTCTTGATAATAGGACTAAAATAACCAAGAAAAACCTCTATATATTCTTAATACCTCTAAGATTTTTAATTCATTTCCAATATAATTTATGTACACTTCTACAATAGAAAGCTAAAATCTATGAATATCATAGATGGTGCCACCCATGCTTGTGCTAACTTTATATAGTATCCACTAGTGGCTTTAATATATTTTGACACAACTCGTGCCATATTGGAGAATCCAACTCACACAATAGAGTGCCTATTTATTATGAGCATTACATTTCTAAAATCGATCAAAACACTACCTATGCCATCTTCATTTAATTTTTCATTATGAAATTTAGGGTTATGGGATTTTGTATTAGATACTAATATTGTTTTTGGTAGGTGTAGGAACAAGTTTTGGTGGGAGGATGCCACAATTTGATGTAATTCTAGTATCAATACTATGTAATCATTCCAAGCACATGGAAAGTTGGACCTAACCCACAACCTATCTCTGGATTATCTTTCAGCCTAATCCATCATGCTTGAGTGTTGAGTTGTGTATCATTCTCTTATTGGTGTTGAATTTTCCATGAGTTATATATACCATTTGACAAGAGGGTAATTTTATTGTGAGATATCTTCCTACATTTATCCCATTAATATGCTTAGAGATGAGAGATCTTAGGTATGTGACTACCTTAAGCAAGGTCAATATCTTATGTTTTATAAACCATGAAAAGGTAAATAGAATATCTTTCTTTAATAAAATTTGTATGACTATTATATCTAGCTTATAAGGTCATTAGAACCTAATAAAAACCCCTTTCAGCTTATACTCATAAATATTATGTTAGGTTTCGACCTTTGTTGATGTAATGAGACTTATCCTTCCTTATTTTGGTGATTGGTATTTTTCTTATGATGTCTAGGGACTTATTGGTCGATTATGTGTGTTTAGACAAAACTAGGTTGTTTTTTGTGACTAGTTTCTCCATGTGTTAACTATGACATTATATTGATGTTACTTATACTAGTTCAAGTATATTATTTGGGTGAAGTGGGCCACCATGTTTTGGGTCATATTTCCCACTACCTAGCACAACTTACTTCAAGGACACAACACTTTAGTTTTAGATTTTCTTTGAGGTTCATTGGTATTCAAATCAACTTGATTATACTTCTACATTATGTTATCTTCAATTTAATTTCATTACTTATTATAACCTATAGTTGAGTTTTAATGATGTAATCATGACCATTGTATTTTAAATTTTTATATTGTGGTATATGTGCACACATCAATATGACATTTTTATTAGATAGGTATTTTTCAAACTTACAACAATACTTATAACTAGTCTCACTATATGTATCTTTAGTGAATAGTTTATTTTAGCAAGATAGGACTAACACACTATGAGTATGATAGCCTTACAAAGTTTCATAGAACCATAATAACTTAAACAAATACTATGGATGCATTAAGAACAACACTGGAAATGCGAAGTAGAATTCTATGAACCATGACTTTTAAAATTGTATGAAACATAAAAACCCTAATGAATATTATTATTCAAGGATAGGGAAAAAAAATAAGGTGTGTTAATTTTCATCACATCCTGAGTTCATACACAAGATGTTATTACTATCTAATAAAAGAAGGATTTTATAGGAGGTCCACCTAGGTGGTTTTCCAAAGATTGTGTTAATAGAAAGAAATGAGGATAGACATATGTTGGTAATTGAAATGGTTAAATACTTAAAGAATTTATTAACATAAACACTCCTTGATGTTATTCTCAAGATAATTATGAGATATCAAAATAAATCCATCATGGAGCTAATCTCATTATATTACATAAATTAATGACATGGTCAAGGATCATTTTAACCACCAACTATTATTTTTGCTAGAGTGCACCACAAAACATTTGAAATGTAAAAATATAACTAAGATGTAAAATATGATATTCTCTATTAATTTCTTAAAAAAATCAATACATGATTTATTTAAAATCATGCATAAATATGCCACACTACTACACTTTAGTTTAAAACTCAACTTATAACACACACTATAACTATCTTAGCTTCTAAAATTTTACACCTCTCTTGTAAGTTTCATTCACTCACTTTCTTATAGGCCACCCTCCCTGTACCAACATCACTATTCTCCTATAGAAACCAAGGCTACAAGGCAAAATTTTTCAAATGTTTAAGATCCTGTAACTCTAACCTTAGAATGAATATTTATCTTTGTCATTATTTTCATTACTAAATAGAGTTATTGTTATGGGGAAGTGAAATAATTCATCCTTTAAAACTACAAGATCTCAAGCATACAACTGATTCTCAAGCTACCCTACAATGGAAAATAACTAAGCTACGTGTTCAATCTTTCATCCAAGTATTTATTTAAGAATCAACATCTGATGTGGTCAATGTTTACTGATAGAATGGAATCACATAATATAAGTTCCATCACTTGATAATGTTATATGTTGAACTGGGTTCATGACATGTGTCTCAAATTTGATATCTAATGTATGGAACTAGTATTGAAACCTTTTTAAACCCATTTAGTACTTTTTTTCCTAGTAAAACTCCTTTAAAAATAGATTGAATGATTTTTAAATATTAGATGAAGATGCATTAACAATGCCTTCTCCTTAAATATTTATAGACCTTGTCTATAGAAGGATTCATCCTTTCCTGTTTGGACTCCTTAAGTCTATTTCATAAGTTTGACTAAGCTCAGATGTTAGATTTTAAAATATAGGAAACCTTTTTCTTTATTTAAATGAAAAATGACCTCATGAAATCTTGTTTGGGAATATTTATAATCTTAGATGTTATGTAAGGTTAGTGCATTGGAAACCTTTCTAGAGTTTAGTGAGATATGGGAAAGATTAGGGATCAAATGAAATTATCATACCTATGAACAAGTTGTATATTATTTAACTTGTGAGTTAAAAACACATGGTGTGAAAAGAACATTAAAATATGTCATGGCTTGCTCAAATGTGAATACCTACGTATTAATGTACCTATTAGCATGTATATGAACAAGGGATGTACTTTAGGGCTTTACCTCCATGGGTGGATTATAGACTAAATTAAATAATTTTGAAACTTAAGACCTAACTAATGTGTGCATTCAAACCCCTAAATGAAAGTCAAATGCTGGATAGGTTTATTCTATGATTCATGTGTGTTGAGTTTTGGTTTCTATATCTACACATAGATATACATATACAACATAAGAGCATAATATAAATAGATATGATGTGAACATGATTTGATGTAATCACTAGGTGCCCAAGGGATTGAAATTATAACCTTATTAAAATAGTCTTTTAGCAAGTAGAATGAAATGTTTAAATGAATGTTATAATGGACTTACACATTCTTTGTATTCTCTGTACAAGATTGATTAAATTTTAATTTCAAGTATTGAATACTTGTATGCAACATATATTATGAAGGTGTTATTATGTTTTAATATTTGGTCATATTTAGTGTGTAGTAGTGCATCATGATGAGTGCTTATACATTGTATTACCTTAAATGCTAATATGTAGTTTAGACTTAAGGTATACCCAGGTGGTAGAGCCTCGTACTTGCTTTATTATTTTTATTATGTGTGTGTCTGTGTGTCACTTGATTCTTGGAAATAGTAAGTTTGGTTATGTGTTTTCATGTAGATGGGACCTGATGATAGTATGGGATATCATAGAGTATTACAGTATAAATCTGTGTTGTGTATAGATGGTACATATTATAATTGCTATCTCTAAACTCACATATTCATTTGATTGATTTACTATGTGCATGGTATTTAATGTTGTGATTAACATGTTTTGTAATAGTTGGTAAAATTTTGTGTATGCATGTATACAATCTTGAAAGTGTAGCATATGCTATGATGAAATATTATGTGTTTCGATAAAACTGTGACTTGCTTGTTATGTCTAGTTGTTTGGATATAAGATTTTATTTTCATATATTTATAACTACTTTATTATTTTTTATTGTGAAAGATTAGTAGTTATGTCTCAGAACACTAGACTTTGGTAATATGGGTTGTCATAAAGTATAGTATGTTTGGAAATTGATTATGGTAGTAAAAATCTATAGCTAAATATGTATTCTATCTAGGTGGTACAAATTGTAGTCATTATTCTAGTATGGGATATAATAATGTAAGATTCGTTCATGTTCTTGATGGAATAAATATATGTTTTGATTACTCCAATGTTTAGCATGTTGTATGATTGTATTTTCTAGTAGGATTTAAATTGAATGAATCTTGTGGTTGAATTATATTTGACAAATCTACATTGTTGATACATAGTAAAGAGTGAGATGGACTTCATTGGATTACTAATCTCACAATGACAGATGAAGGTAGTCTGATCAAGTGGTGTGTATGAATTTGATTGATCTAGATAATTTTTATTTATTATTTGTAAAACATTGGGATAAAGTATGTTTAATAATATATTATCATTTCATGGTTGTGATTCACATGTTTATGTGTTATACTACAATAGAACATATCTATATGATACACTATATGTTTATCTTAGAATCATACATCACACAGGTACTTACTTATCTCTCTAGATTCCTGCACCATCACTATCTACTCATCTGTGAAGGAAGGACCATTTACTGATGGGATTAGTGTAGGGGGATCCTTGGTTTATGGTTGGTGTGGAAAAATGTTTGAATAATGCTCTCCCTCACCACAACAGTACTACTTATCAAATAATAGTTGATATTACCACAGATACTTGAGTTTTGGAACTATGCTTTGGAAGAGCCATGTATCTATATGTACATTGTATTGTATTACACTTGTAATTTTATATTGTCGTGAAGAGTTGTAATTAATTATTATTTTACTTGAACAATGGTGGATATAGACTTAATTCCATTTTAGTGGAGTTAATGGGATTACATTCTATATTTTCATTATTGCATGTACTCTCATAATATTAAATATCAACATTATGTGATGTATTATGCTTGTTTCTAATATCACACCTTATGTATTTTTTATGGCCTCTGTATATTCTTGTGGTGTAATTTATATTTGGTATATGTGTGTTTTTTTTTAATAAAAAGGGGTAAAAATAATATTAATAAGAAAAGAGAATTACAAGAAGAACAAGGGGCAGAAACCCCTAGAAGAAAACAACAAAAATAGAAAAACTAGGCAGTCGCCCAAGTAGACAATATTATGAACCTCCCTATCAGCCTCCAGAATTTTGTCCAAATCAGAATGCAACAGCAGGGGGAGACACCCCAAGTCCTCAATGTTGCCACCATCCAAATTCTCATACACCCATTTAGCCAAAAAATCTGATGCCCTATTCCATTCACGCAAAATATGAGCAAAAGTAACGCTATCCATAAGTGAGCAAATATGCAAAATCTATTACACAATCAGAGATAGCTACCAATTGACATCCATCACTTTCCTCTTGATGAGTAGGTTAATCAAGCCTTGAGAGTCTGATTCGTAGATAATCCTACGCCAACCTAATGCCTGGGCCTTCTCAAGGGCATAAAGAATGGCCTGGCCTTCCATCATGTTAATGGTTTATAGCCCCTCAGGAACTGGAAAAAGGAAAATCATTGTACCTTTAGAATCCCTTCATATCCCTCCAGTACCAGTGGGACCCAGATTACCTCTAGAGGAACCATCCGTATTGATCTTAAGAATCCCACTAGGGCGCACTGCCATTGACCAGTCCTGAAAATCTACTCCTTGACCTGCTTGCTCCTCCTGACACATGCAAACTTACCAGATAATTGCTGGAATCCAAGTCGCGCCACCACCTAAGTGTCTTGTTTTTTCAAAGGAATGCATATCATGCACTTAACTTGGATGGTTTCTTGGATCATCCTTAACACTTTCTGCCAAACTTGCTGCACCATGACTCTCACCCCCCAGAAAATGCACCTATTTCACTCAAGCCAGATCTGCCAAAATAGAAAAATGGGGCCACCTAGCCATATGTCCTATAGGAAGGGCATCCTTGAGGGGGGATCTCCCAAGCCATTCCATAAATTGACCACAGAATGAGCATGAAGATAGGGGTACTACCAAACGTCCCACCAATAATGCCAGAGTTGTAAGGCAAAGGGGCAACGCAAAAAAAGGTGAGCAGAATCCTCCTCGACTGCTCCACACCTAACACATATAGAAGGGCCTTGGAAACCTCTCTTCCAGATATTGTCCCAGGTCAAGCACCTATTCCAAGCTAGCATCCAAGCAAAATAGTTGCATTTAGGCCATGTGAAGTTATTCCAAACCTATCTTCACCACTACACTTCCCCCTGCCCAATCTCTGAAAAAGTAAACCTGATGACCAGACGAAATTGTGTACACTCCCTTAGGATTGGGAGACTAAGCTAGCTCATCCTCCTCCTGAAGAGGACAACAATGGTGCTTGGAAAGGATGCACAATAGATCTTCATTCTCTTCCTACGTCCCATTAATAGGCCAATTTCTAAAGCTTTCCAGCAAGCAACCTCTACTTGTCCTTGAGTAATATAGGTTTTGAAGTCACTCACCCGAGACCAGCTAGCATCAAGGAATCTTTGACAAAGGTTCAACAAATTTGGAAACTGAGAAATGATGGGAGGATATCCATCCCAAGAGTCAGACCAAAAGAGAGCCTTTGATCCCTGTTTACAAATCCAGAATAAGTTGTTCTTGATGAGAGCAGCCCCTTTTTTAAGAGTACTCCATATTGCCGATCCTTTTCCAATGAGTGGATAGTCAGGGATGTCCCTCTAAATGGTTTCAGAATAGTATTTATGTGAGATAATTCTAGCAAGCTTTGTCTTTTTTGGTGCACCATCGCCAATAAAGTATGGCTACCAGAGCAATACCATTTAAGTCCATCTGCCTCAGACTGAGCCTGCCATATTGTTTGGGGTTGTAGACAATCTCCCATCTAATAAGGCTCCATTTAGTGGAATTCAGACTACCAACCCATAAGAATTGTCTGGTAACCGAATCAAGCTCCTTAACGAATCCCATTGGAGCAACCTGGAGCATACAACTGTAAATGGGTAAAGCCTACACCACAGATTAGATAAGTTGAACCCGGCCCACAAAGGATAACCACCTATATGTCCAATGATTCACTTTCACTTGAAATTTCTCCAAAATAGTCTGCCAAAATTCTTTGGAAGTATGGCCAGTTGAGATAGGGATACCCAAGTAAATCAAGGGGGGGTGCCAATCTGAAAATGAAGAGACCTCGTGATCCACTACTGAATAGGGCTTGGAGTATTGAAGAAGTAGATAGATGACTTATCTTCATTTATCTTTTGTCCCAAGGCCATAAGATAAACATTTAACACCTTGTGTAAATTAGCATCTTTGATCATTATGGCCAGGCCCATAACGGTAGTGTCATTAGCAAATTACAAGTGAGATTGAGCCAGTAAATCCCCTCCCCAATGCCATCTTTAGAGATGACCTTCCTCTCTATTGCTATTGATCAACCACCCCAAACCTTTAGCAAGGAGAAGAAAAAGGTATGGAGACAGAGGATCACCTTGTCACAGCCCTCTAGTATCACCAAAAAGCTTCGTGTGTTCTCCATTGATAAGCACTGAGAAGGAAGTCGAGGAAATGTAACTCATGACCCATTGAGTCCATTCATCCACAAAGCCAAAAGCATGAAGAACCTTCCACAGGAAAGACCATGTAACCCTATCAAAGGCTTGGTCCATGTCCAATTTAATGAACATCGCCTTATCTTTAGAGCTGGCCATGGAGTGAATAGACTCAACAACAATAACAATACCATCTAGGATTTGCCTGCCTTCCACAAAACCACTCTGCTCTTCAGAGATCACAGCACTCATCCCTATTTTTAACCTATCTGTAATGATTCTATTAATGATTTTGTTAACCACATTGCAGAGGGAAATAGGGTGGAATTGCGTTAGCCTATCAGCACCTTCATATTTGGGTATGAGATCAAGACAAGTTGCATTTGTAGCCTTAAGCAATTGCTTATTCGACTGAGATTCTTGGACAATATCTAAAAGGTTGAGTTTGATGATATCCCAGAACTCTTGATAGAATTCAACTAGGAAACCATCAGGTCTAGCCGCTTTTCCTTTTTTCATCTGAACAATGGTTTCCTCAAGCTCTCTAAGTGTGATTGGTTTCATTAAATTTTCATTCATTTCATGCATCACCAATGATGGAATGTATTAGAGAACCTGAGCTTCTTCTGGAGATTCCCCATTAGCATCTTCCCTAAAGAGAGTAGAGAATTAATGCACAACCTCCTCTAAAATTGCAAGAAAGGAGTTAAGCCGCTCACCTCTTTCATTGACCAAGGCCGAAATGGAATTGCCATGTCTCCTAGCTTTGGACGAATTGAAGAAAAATTATGTATTTCTATCCCCCTCCTGGATCCATTCAATCTGAGCTTTCTGCTTCCAAAAAATTTCCTCCCGTAGATCACATTCCTCTAAGTCTTTCACATCCTGAGTTTCTTCTTGTAATAAGTCTTCAGTCAATCCTTCTTCTCTTATAATTCTCATGATACCATCAAGCTTGGTTTGCGCAACAGATTTAGCATGCAAAATGTTCCCAAAACATTGGTGATTCCATCGCTTGAGCTTGTACTTCATGTATTGCAACATTTTTGGCAAAAATGTACATCGCCATACCATTGGTCAGCCTACCCCAATGCCACCAATTGGCAACACACTCATGGAGAGATTGATCCCATAGCCACATGAGTTGAAATCTGAAGGTAGGAGAGCACGGATGATGCTGTGAGACACTAGTAAGCTTGATGGGCAAATGGTCTGATCCTCTCAAGTCCAAAATTTTAGACCTCGTAGACCACATTCCACCAACCCAAAAAGCTTAAACTAGAAAATGGTCAAGTCTCTCAGCAATGCAAAATTTCCCACTCTTGCGGTTGTTCCAAGTGAACTAACCATTATTGGGCCTCACGTCAGCTAAATTCAAGGCTTCAATGAAGCTACGCATAAGCAAAGCATATGGGTCTAGCCTTGCTATGCCCCCACTCTTTTCGGTCAAATCAAGAATAGAATTAAAGTCACTTGCCACTATCCAAGGGTGGAAGGGGGCCAGGCTATGGACAAAACTTATGTGGTCCCATAAAGAGCTTTTACCCTGCCAATCATTGGGAGCATAGATGTTGGAGAAGAGAATGACTTCCCCCATCTCAAAGCTGGAAGCAATCATATTTATAGAGTACTTAGAAGTCAGCCAGCCTATGAGGCCAAACTTATGTGGGTTCCACAGACAAGTTAGTCCTCTTGAGTAACCAATAGCACCAATGCATTGACATTCTCCTTGCCACCACAACTTGGGCACAAATCTGGACATGTCTTCAACTAAAAGCTTAGTCTCCTACAAGAAAAGGACTTCCAGCCTATGACATTTAATTAGGTTGTGAGAAACATTTTGTCTGGGGTTGTTGTTCAAACCCCTTACATTCCAAGATATTATAATCATTTTAGAGAGCTCAAAAAGTGTGCATCCAGAGTCTTTACTGACCCCAACTCCAACAAAGTCTCTCCCATTAGCTGATCTTTTCTTGGTCCTTTTTTTCTACTAGGCTTACCATATTTCTCTCCCCCTCCTTTCTTAAGGTCTTTTTGTTGAAGTCCAAGATGAGGAAAAGATTTGCTACTTCTTGTTGCCCCTGGATCCCCAGTTTTCCCAGTAAGGGGTATATTTCCATCTTCATTGCGGGGAGCAACTAAGGAAGTCATTCCTTCCAAAATTATCAGCTGTTGTTCCATATCCATATGACAATCTCCAGCATCCTGTGTTTCAGTTAAAGCCCATAAAGCATTGATCTCCAGAGCTGGTCCCTCAATCCCCTTGTCAAAAATCATCAACCCAGGATTCCCCTCTTACTAGTTAAGGTCATCCAATATTTCAAATCTATTGAGCGAGTCATCAAATTGTCTTTCTTTCAGGGGCCATCTTTGGCCTCTATTTCTATATCGGCCTTTAACCGACACAAAACTGTCAGTATCAAGTTTCTCACATGGAGTCGAACCCCTTTCCTTGTCAATACTAGAAGGTGTGCGAATAGATTGAGCTGGCTAAGATGCAGTAGATTTTGAAGTTGGGCACCATCACTGCAAATTCCCATAAGCATGACATAGACAATAGTGGAAAGGGAGGGTTTCATAATCCAACTGTTGTACCCATGTGAAATGGCCCATGGTCATTTCAATATCATCTAGTAATGGCTTACTAAGATCTATTTCCACACAAATACGAGCATAAGTCATTACCTTTTTCCCCAGGAGTGACATTGAGGATCCTACTGGCCTTCCCAACAAGGATGCAAGCAAATGGAGGGTATCTTCATAGCAGCATTCCACCGAAAAGCAGGGCAGATGCACCCACACCGGGACACAGTTTGGTAGTTCCTCTGAAGATTTCGTATATGTGCTTAATTAATAAAAAAATCATGAATTTCTATGTTTAATCCAACGGGGTTGTTAAAATTCTAGAAATTTCTATTCATTTGCACATATTGATACTCTCACAATATAAATTACATAAAAGTTTTAATCATTATATAAGATAACTCTAAATCAAGTTAAACATCATAAATAAAAATAAACAACTCAAGTACCAGTCTGTATTCTTCTCAACATGTAAATGTCTAACTAAGAATAATAATTATTAATTCCTAGTCATAACACACCTCATGTAGATGTATTTGAGTGTTCGATTATGCAAAGAATATGTGCTTTTATAAAAATGTTAAGTTATACTAACTTAAAAAGTCCCAGTCACATCTTTAGAATAGTTTTAATATAACTATAGGGAATAAATTTCCCTTACTTGAAATACCACATAAAATCCAGATCCTTTACTATCCACACAACTTCTTATTTCCTTTCTTTGTAATATCTAAAAAATAAAATCACTAATTCTTTTCAAACTAGATATATAGGGAATTCCAACATTGATTTCAGATCATAGGCCACATAGCATAGTACTTATTATAAGGACCACATGATAATTATGCTCATTTATTTAAATGAAACTTGAGCTTCACCATGAACTTGAGTGTGCAGTGTAACTCAGCTCAAATAGCCATGTGGAAATCTAAGGCAAAAACAAAGTTTCACCAAAGATTTGATTTTGCATTTAAGAAGCTACATCACTGCACTTATAAATAGTACTCAATGTTTAATTAAATACACAATGCTGAATTTATATGCATAATGTTAAAATTTTATACTCATTTTATAAATTTAAATACTTGGTGTTTAATAAAATACTTCAATATTTTATCCAAATGACTCTGTGTTTTACCAATTTGATTAAAGTTTATAATTTATACTTAGCATTCTAAATATATGCTCATCCTTTTAATTAATATACTCATCACTTTAAATATATACTCAACATTCTAGTTTTAAAAAAAACATTTTATTTAAACCTTAAGCATTCCATATAATATACTCAACGATTATATACACAATGTTTGAAAATAGAGACCAGCCATTTCATATTTATGACTAGTAATTTTACATTAGAGATTTGACGTTTTACATTAGAGACTGGGAATTTTACAAAAAAGACTTAGCATTTAAATTAAATGGCTCAACACTTTATTTTTGTGACTCAACATTCTATGTAGTCCATATTGAAAAGGAGTTCCACTAGAAATGTAACGCATTAGAATTTACACCCTGCCAATTTTATGTAATACATAACTATTACTAAAATCAGATAATCATAGTATATAATAAATAATTTTTAGTCCATATTAAAAAATAAAAACGTAGTGTATGGTATATATAATATAGTCCATAAAAGGTGAAACATAACTTCATTAATATATAAGCATCTAATAAATATTTAAGTGTTGCTCAAAAGTCATAAGACGCTGACAACCAAGAATGTAATACACCACTATAAAAGCTTCATATGTTTCTTGATCTTACTACAAAATATGGTGCTATTATATATACATATAGCTAAGCCTCTTTTATTCATGTTATCTCTGTTTTAGACATAGCCTATATTATTTAAGACACTGTTCAAAATAATTATTACATATTCAATGAAAGTAAATAAAATGTAACTTGAATAATTTTAATAAAACTTGGTCCATAATTTTTAATAATTTAATATTCAGAAAGCATTATAAATTATAACATAGTCCTAAAAGGAATACACAACCAATTAATGTATATAATGCTGTCAAACATCAATCTATAGTTTGCTAAAAAGTTACTCAGGTTCTTGGTTCAATTTGTAATATTTATAATTATCTTAGACACACATTAATTATTTAAGTGTTAAACTTAGGAAATGAAATGTGACCCTATAAGTATGAAGCTCATAATAAATACGCTGACCTCTAAAGGAAAAATGCATTCACTACACAATTATTATGATGTTGGTAATGCATAACTAGGATGCTACTCATAATAATATAATGCAACTCTATTCATATAAAATTAATGTTAGTTAAGATAGTTTTTACATCTGAAAGGGATCATACACATACTCAAATCTAAAATATAACCAACTTGGTATAGATTTGCATAGAAAAAGAATATGCTTCACTTTTCTTCCTTTCTCCAACTCTCTTTCTCTAATTCCTTTTCCTTTTTTATGTCCATGTATCCCCCTTTTTCAAATCTACATTCCATCAATTTATAAAAATATCCACTTCAAAATTGATGTTATATTTCCTATTGCATTCCATTTTTCCTAGTTTACTTTTATGCATGGCATCTTTAATAACCTCCAAGGCCATAGTCTATCTTACACTTACTTCCTTGATTAATATTAAATCTCTTAATTTGTTCAATAAAAATAATTATTCCACTTTTCTCAAGTTATCTAAAATAACAAACTATGTTTACCATTTAAATAAAGACATGTAAATTTATCTTTCAATGTAATCTCATGCATGCTTTAAAAAGACTAAATTTAGATCAACTTACTCTAAGTTAGAATTTTAAGATTAGTTCAAATTCTTCAAAGCAATTAAAATATAGGTATTTATTGATTAGTTATAATGGATAGATAGGTCTTTAAGTATTTCCAATAGTAAGATAACTATATAATTCATTACTATTTATATTTAGTAATTGTAAGTCTATTTTCCCAATTTATTCTAAAAAATCAAGACAATTAAAGTAAAATAATATAATAAATATCAAGAAACAAATATACATATAAATAATATCACAAATAATATTTCCATAACCACATACTAACATCTAAAACATGTTATAAATATAACATTTTAAATCTATTGTTCACATGTGTAGGGTCACTAGCAATTTCTCCATCATAATCCAATCGTCCTACATAGCCCATCCTATCCAATGATACTCTACTTCATCAAGCTACCTCTATCCAATTAATGTATAAATATGGTGAGAGTTTACAAGAGTTATAATATGGTAATTTTCCTTCACCTTGTTTTACATGTCAACAGTTTGGTCATTTAATTATTTTTTGTTTGCTCGAGAAGCATGTTAATTATGGAGAGAGGAGTAAGGAGGGATTAAATACTCCCATATTATTTAATTAATTAGGGGTGGATAGAAGCCATATATAATAATAATAGGTATAACCAATAAAACACCAAGAAGAATATCAAAAATTAATTTTGCTAGCTAATAACTAGGAAGAAGAAGCTAAGAGCATGGCTGAAAGTGGACCTGGGATGACTAAGAACCTAAGGCATCATGAGGTAAATAGAGGTAGAACTAAGGACACAATGATAGATAATGAGAAAGGTATTTGGGATGGTAATATTGATGAGTTATATGATCAATGACATAATCATTTTGAGGGGAACCAAAATGGATTGGAGACTTCATTGATGGAGAAAGAGTAAGAAGCTATACTTCTTGAGGACAAAGAGGTGATAGTAGAAAAACATGAATATTGGTATCATATACAAGGGGAATTGATAAAAAAAATTTATTCAAAGAAAAAAATAATAATTTTAACACTGACCACTAAGATAGAGGGTATGACTCAAAGTGTCCTCTCCTATTGGGAGGGAACTATGTATAAGCAGTTTGTCAAAAAGGGATTAGCATAAATGGATATATAATTCATCAAAAAGGAGGGGGTATGGATGATAAATGTAAATTAGTGACTTAAAAATAATCAAAATAAAATAAAATGGCTCAAATGAATGATAAAGTTACTAGGAATACTAAATTTAAGGAACTAGCAAGATCCAAATCTAGATATTTTTGAGTAATTGGTTTGATGATTATTTGTACCTGTCAAAACCCATAATTTATTATTATTTTTATTTTTCAGTGTTTTTTCAATGTTGTTTATTTATTTTTTTGATGTACAACCTTTTATAAGGGTCTATTTTTATGTGCTTAGTTAGCCTGCTATTTTTTGGCTAAGTTTGGCATGGTATTTCTTAGGCACATTCTTGTGTACAAAGGAAGGGCCCCTTTCAAAACCCTTATATTGTGACTATAAATATTTTTAAACTTTTTTCATTTACTAATAATATATATATATATATATATATATATATATATATATATATATATATATATATATATATATATATATATATATATATATATATATATATATATATATATATATATATATATATATATATATATATATATATATATATATTAGTAAATGGAAAAAGTTTTAAAATATTTATAGTCACAATATGGCTATTAATTTCACCTTGTATGAAGAATATTCATATTCCTAGGTAGTCTATTCATCTACCAATATGAGACAAAATCTCTCCTACATATTACATGTAGGATTAATAATATTATATAATATTAAACCCTCTTAATGTGCATGATTTATGTGAGACCAAGAATGCCTCTAAATTTTTATTTTTTTCTATTCAAGGCACTTTTGTCAAGATGTTTTTTAGCTTCTCTACATTAAAATAATGTATCAATTTCAGTGCTAGCTTTCACATAATGCCAAATCAAATTTAAAAAAATGTTGATGTGTTTGGTTTGGTTGTGAAAGAATAGATTCTATACTATTTAAATTGTAGATGTTTTGTCAACCATTGATGGTGTTAACGAAAGATATTTCTAATATAAAATTAAAATAAACCTTATGATCCAAAAAAAATCTTTGGTCAGCTCTAAATCTGCCATGGATTATTCTTTTGAAAAATAAATTTTCAGCACCAAATGATTATTTGACATCCAATTAATGACTATTGTTCCCAATTCCCTAGAAAACTCAAATTAGATTTCTCATTTTCAAAGTCACTGACATAGTCAAAGTTTATGTATCCAACCATTTTGAATTCTCCTACCCTAAATTATTCGAGCCTAAAGTTTTGTGTTCCTTTTATATATTTAAAGACTCCTTTTTTTCTACCTAGTGACTTTTTATGGGTTCTTGCATTAATATAGAAATAACACTAACAAAAAAATAAAAAAAATAGTCTAGTTTTAGTCACATAGATTAGAATTACAATGATTTATCTATATTTAGTGGCATCTACCAAATTTATCCTTTCTTTTGATGTCAATTTCCTATTTTTTTTCGTGGGCGTATTAAGAGGTTTTTAATTTATGTTTCTAAATTTTGTCATAAATTCACCAATATATTTATGTTGAGTGATGAAGATATATTTTGATTTTTGAATCATTTCAATACCCTAATAGTAATGAAGATAACCCAGATCTATGATTTTAAATCCTTTCACAACTCTCGTTTGATTTTTTAGTGTATCTCTCATTATTTGTTATGATCAGAAAATCATCCACATACACCACTATAAATACAATTATGTTGTCAAATTTTTGACAAAATAATTGTCTTAAAGCTTGAAACGTTTCAAATTCATGTTCAAGAGGTGTTTAGTAGATTTTTCATACCGAGATCTTGGGATTGTTTCAAACCATATAATCTAGAAACTTTTTTGAGTATTTTTAAACTCTATGTGCACTTCAAGTGCTAATTTTTACAAAATCATTAGGTTTAACATATTTTAATATTTATTTAGCCCATTTTGATATATTTCTCTATGTAGATTATGGAAACACATATTTTTTGTTTTCTTGATTTGAAGGTCCTTATTTTTTTGACATAGAACCATCTTTTGATGATTTTTTTTATTTTTTCCATAGGGTGTTTTATTTCTTGGAATCAAAGATTTTTTGTAGTAAAATAAGTTATCATCAGGTAGCTATCTACTTGATTGGTCAATCACAATGCTTGGAAATATATAACAAAAGGATGAAAGGGGAGAAAACAAGAAAGACACAATCTTTGAAAAGAAGAATAATTGAATAGTGGTTAGGGTAATTCATATATAGAAAAGAACGAATTATTGATTTGTACGAATTTTCCTCCCCAAAAACTATGAATATGACTAAAGGTGGAGTAAAATATTTTTAAAAATTGAAATTAGGTAATCTAATGTTTTTAAGAGCTTGAAAACACCAATATTCATACAAAATTTGGATCCAAAATCAAGCCCAAATTGACTTACTTTTAGAAGAGTATTGGAGATGGCATGAAGGAGTTTAACTAAGTTGAATTGGCAGTTAAACTTGGGAAGGACTCAAAATGATTGAGAATAAAAGAGGGAGTGAGTTTTGCCTAATTAAAGGTGAACTTAGGATGGATAAATCAAGAATCATGACAAAAATCACATAAAATGCATGAAAATGTGAGTATTAGAAGCTCAAAATAACACATGAATAAGTGGTGATGGAATTGCTACTATTTATAGGTGGTGGTTACGTATATACTACAAACCATGATAAATTCATCACTCTCCATTACAAAACCACCATAAAAATGGTAGGTTTGTTAGTGATGATTATGCAACTATGATGACAAAAGTGTCCTCAATGGGGTGATTTTGTAATGGAGAGTTGAAAAAGTGTCATAGTATAGAGAGGCTATATCACCAAGAAATATATTTAAAGAATAAAGTAAAGGAGACCTAAATAAATGAATTTTTGAGGTTCTCCAAGACCAAAATGAGAATAAAAATAGAAAGAGAACATTAGATAGGACTGATTCTGAGTAGTATGTTGAGATCACTACATCATCATTAGATTTTGTGGAAATGTCACACAATGTAATTTTTGGGTACATACATGAACTAACACATAAAATAGTGTAGTATTTAAGGACATAAATAAATAAATCAACCAAAGATAATATTAACAAAATGAACCAACTTGTGGGAAAGTTATGCAGCCCCAAAAGAGTGTCAAAACATAGTGTAACATAGATCCCAAAAGAAGATAGTGATTGGAAGGGGAACTTATACGCCTAAAAAAATAACTTGGACATTGCTTCAAAAATCTTCCAAAAACCCTAGGAAAGAGTCTTTTTTTATTGTTATATGATTAATAGAGTAAAATAAAGTGAGGGTCAAATAAAATAGAATGGCAACAAGAAGAGACATAGGGTTCTAGTCAACCTCAAACTCTAAAAAAATGGGCTCAAGAAAGGGAAATGGTACATCTCCTTGAGATGTGTAAGATAAAAAGAACCATATATCACAAGGGTTATCAAATTAAATATGCTAATAATAGTGGCACACCAAAGGCAATATGCCTTACATCACCATGACTATGAGATCGATGACACTCAAAGTATAATGTGGTAGAGATTTAGGGGTGAGGCTCATAAAACCACCACAAGTATGAGTGCCTTGATGCCAAAAAGGTTATGATACATCAAGGATTCATTTAGATTCATCTAAACCCATAAGGGAACTCAATCATAGCAGAGAGATCATTAGGAAAAAATCAAGAGGTTCCACATATTAATGTGAAGCCAATGATGGGTTGGAGATGAGGAGGAAAGTGACCATTTTTAGGGACTTTCATAAGATTTTTATAATCATTTCAACAATAAATAATGGACCACATTTTTATATACATATAATGTCACTAGAAATGGATATCATGTGTAGTGCACTCCTTAGGAGAAGTACTCACTTAACCAATAGATGAAAAATTACCTATAGACCTAGAAGATGACCTATGTTCATAATAGCTGGGAATATTGACATAGAGATATTCAAAAATAAAAGAGTATGGGGATATAAACTAAGAGATAAAAAACAAATATTTTGAGGAATCATCAAAGGAGTGAAAGAATGTGTGTGCCTGGTAGGGTCAAATTGATCGTCCTTAGACGATTCATTAACAATGCATATACTAACATAATTAAGTATAGGCCTGAAAGAATAATGATTCTAAAATGAGGATGGAATACATTCCCTAATCCAAAACTCAAAAGTTATAGTTGATAAATAATTTAAGAACACATAAATAGCATAGTAACAATGAATTCTCTGAGAAGAGATGTATTATAACTCAAGATTGCAATACAACTATATGCTTATCTCTGGGAAGAGATGTCTGATTTTACATTTCAGGTTACATATTCATTTATACCTATTTTGAAAGTATGGGGAGGATGTGTAAGGTCACAAATATTGAGGGAGATTAATTATTTCAACTTCCACACTTTAAAATAATATTGAATTTGAAGAATTACTATTTTTAGACTGCACTACTAAAATTAAAATTTGGGGCACTTCCATTAGGTTTTTAGGGGTAAAACTTTATTTATAAAATATCCATGCCATATTATGATGTTCTCCTTATTCTTATCTTTCCAACAGTTCAAACGGTGAGTCAATTGGAGCTACGGTGCAAAAGTTATGGTTCCCAGAAGTTTCATCATTAATTAGGGTGGAACTATCACCCAAATTATCACCTGAATTATTTCCAAGATCATTCCTCCCTCCTTTAAAATCAATAGTCCCCATTGTGTCAATGTTCCTCATCAGATGTGGAATTTATGTCTTTATTTAATTCTCTATGATCCACTCACCTTGGTGGCTAAGCTCGCCTCTTTTGACCACTCGATAAAGTGGAATAGAGCATCCTCTTGTTGTCTTCATCTAGGTATCCACAATCTTTTCATCCTCCATTGGATAAAAACTCTATGGATCAAGATCATAAATTTATAGTTGTTTTTATACAACTAAAGTGTCTAATAGAGGTCGATGATATGGTTCGAGGATCTTCACATTCAATATTGGATGTAGGCCATGGTAGGCTGGTAGGTTCAACTCAAAAGAATTTTGTCCAATTTTTTAGGTGATGGTGTAGGGACCATATCACAAAGGCCAAATTTTTCTATGTGGCCCTAGAAGTCATTCCTTTTGAAGCCATAACCAAACCTTGTCACCCATATCAAAATGGTGTGTAATCCTATGTTTGTCATGGCGTTGCTTATACTTCTGATTCATCTTCTCCAGGATGTCATGAACTTGCTACTAGATGTGTTGTATTTTTTCAATGAACTTTGTTACTTTTGTTGCCTCAGATCTTCCATGAGGTGTGTATTACATGGTGGAGAATGGAATTTCTATATCAATTCATGTTATGGAATGGAACCAGAAGCATACATGAAATGGATTGTGCTTGGTCTAGTTGTGTAGGGCTCGATTGTATCCATGTTGTATGAAAAGAAGCCCCTCATCCCATGTGAGTGGATGTTTAGAGTGATACATATAAATCATATAAACAATCAAGTGATTCACCAAATCTATCTGAAAATTAGTCTGTGGATGGAAGGCCATGGACTTCATCAGCTTGGTATCCATCATCTTCCATAGAGTGGACAAAAAAATGCTCAGGACCCTGCTATCTCGATCTGAGATGATGGACTTGGGGAGACCAAAATGAAGCCATACATGACTAAAATATAGTTGAGTAGTTTCTTCAGTAAATATATTTTTCTTACAATAAATCATGATAGCCATTTTTGAAAAATGATCAACTAGCAAAAAAATACAGTCCTTACCATATTTTAAAGTGGGAAAACCTTAGAGAAAATCCATTGAGATAGATTCCCAAGGCCTGGTTAGTTCTGGTAATGGTGTGTAAAATCCTTGCTTCTTATTTGTTGGCTTGGCTATCGCACATGGGGTGAAATATTTTAGATATCTTTCCACATCCTTTCACATATGGGCATAGTAGAAGTGTTTTTGAAGAAATACTAATGTCTTTTCTATACGAAAGTGTCAAGCTATCCTACTAAAATGTGCTTCCCATATCATCTTCTTTTACTCTATAACTAGAACATAGATGTGCCCCATATAATAGAGGATATTATCTTATAAATAAAAATTAGAAACATGTTTAAATTTTTGAAGCACCCGATATGTATCAGCAAAGGTAGGATCTACTTCATACAGAGTACCCCAAGTGGTAGTCTCATATCCGCATAGGTCAAAAACTGTTGTGAGTGTAGTAATTGGTGGGTTACTCAGACAATATGCAGCTATATTTGAGCTCCCCTTTTTGGGTTTGATGATTAGATGGAACTTCTGAAGATATGTGGTCTAGTTTTTGTGTCTCTAATTTCATAGTTTACTCTATCTCTAGATGAATTCCAATGGTCTATGGTCAGTGTGGATGATCATCTCTTTCCCCAAAATGTAGTGTTTCCATTTTTTGTAGGCTTGCACAATGGCATAAAGCTCCTTATCATATGTCAGATATTTCTTCAATGTATGAGTGAAAGTTTCACTGTGCTATGTAAGAAGATGGCCATGTTGCATGATGATAACTCCCATGGCATATTCAGATGCATCTGTCATCAAATCAAAAAGTTGATGCAAATCTGGCAAGGAAAGAACAAGGGCTGAGAAAAGTCTATTCATCAAATTCTCAAATTGCATTTGTTATATTTCACCCCACTGAAATATAGCTTTATCTTCTCCTTTAGTCACTTGGTTTAGTGACCAATCAACATGTGAAAATACAAGAACAAACCTGTGATAGAAATTTTCAAGATCCAAGAAGCTATGAATTTTTATGAGGGTCCTTTGTATGGACCATTCTTAAATAACCCAAATCTTTAATGAAATCAACATGTACCCCTTCCTCATTAAAAATGTACCCAAGGTACTAAAATTTTTTCATCCTGAATGTGCATTTGTCAATATTTTCATACAACTTATGCTCTCGAAGAGTTTGAAGCACCTTACGAACATGTTGCAAATGTTTCTCCCATGTTCAGTTGTGGATGTGTATGTCATCCAAGTAGACAACCATGAAATAGTTGGTGAAGGGTAGTAGGATGTCATCCATCATATTCATATAGGTTGTAGGTGCATTAGTTAAGCCAAAAGGCATAACCAACCATTCAAATAGCCGCTCCTTAGATTTGAATGTAGTCTTCTAGACATCGGTGGGATCGATGGGAATTTCGTGATAGCCAAATTTGAGATCAATTTTGGTGAAGAAAATAACACCATGGAGTTGGTCGAATAGGTCATCAATCTTGGGGAGATGGTACCGATTCTTCATAGTGATTTTATTTATGGCTCAATAGTTAATGCAAAGCCTCCATGTTCCATTTTTCTTTTGTGCCAAAATAATTGGGTTGCCACAGGTTGAAGAGCTTGGCCTGATGTGACCCTTTTGGATCAATTCATTAATCTATATTTATATCTCAGCATTCTCTAAAATTGATCTATGATACATAAATATGCTAGGCAAAGGTGATCCTAGGATCAAATCAATAGAATGTTTTACTTGTAAATGCAATGGAAGTCCTATGGGTGACTTGAATAAGTCATCATATTCTCCTATGATTCATCCTATCTTCTTTTGTTATTGTGTTGATTATGTAGTCAAGATTACAACATTAGCCTTCATGGACTTATGTGGTTTGACCACCGTGAGACCAACTTGCTTTGTCTTCTCTACCAATCTCTACATTGCTTAGCACTAATCAAGGAGACAGATGTGGGAGGTGGTACCTCTAGTACCTTATAGCATCATGTTCCAAGAGTAAGGGTGATTCTTCAAGTTTGTGATTCATAGATGCCATGTCACTCATACATGAATGATTGACTGAGGAGTACATCACAAACATATAGCTTGACCACATCACACAATACTTCATCTTGAAAAGGTTTTGTTGCATATGAAAGAAGAAATTGATGGGTGACATGGAGGTCTATCCCTAGGCTCAACCATCCAATACTATATGGATTTGGATGAGGCTTCATGGATAGATGTAGACTGTTCAAAAATTTAGTAGAGATTAAATTCTTTTGACTCCCACTATCAAGAATGAAATGCAAAGGCTTAACTTTTACCCATAATTTGGAGTCATATAATCTTTCCTTATCATCTGGCCTTTCCTCACAGGTCTGTGATGAAGAAATGATGGTGTCAGGCTCAGCAACTATAATTTATTTTTCATCCTCTTTGACTGTGGGTTGTGTATGAGACAGAGTAGTAGATGTCGAGTATTGTGAATCAAAAAGTAGTGACTTGATAGCTCAACATTCTTCTTTAGAGTGAGTTCTAGTTTTACAGTGATCACACCATTTTCTAGCCTTCTCCTTCTAGGGTTTCTTATCTTGAAACTCCTTTTACTTCCAATTTTGGGCTCATGTTTGACCTTCCTTGTAACTTTTCAATTTTGAGGGTTGACTCTTCGTATTCTTTCTACCATGCTTCTGCTCAATCTTCACTATCAATTTATATGCCTCACCGAGGTTTCCAAATTGAATAGTTCCATTTCCCCCCATATGTACCATTGTAGTCCACCATGATATTTGAGAGTCTTATGTTTCTCACTTTTTTGGATGCCTAATTTTGCAGATAAAGAATGAAATATGTTTGTGTAATCTTGAACACATTGGTCTTTACCTTGCAAAAGTTGTTGCCACTATATGTATAGATCATCATATGCTCCAATGGGATAGTATTCTTCTTTCACTACTTCCATGAAATCATCCTAGGTAGGTTCCACCTCAAGGCCAATGTCATCTATAATGAACCTCTTTTTGTACACTTCCCAAAAGTTTTCACAGGCAATGATGCATTCAAAAGAGCAAAAGTGATCTTTTATCCATTGGTGAATCTATTTACAGAGAAGTAGGAAGACAATTGATCTAACCAATTTTCTACTACATCAACATTTATTTTACCTTCAAATGTAGGAATATCAAAATTCACCTAAAACTTGAAGGGTGTTGGGGCACTGAAAGGATGTTCCATGAATGAGGAACCAGGAAGTGTAGCTGAGGAGCCATAATTTTCCATCATAAATTGTTCAAGAATTTGGGCAAATTATTGCAGCATCTATGCTTGTGTCCATTACAAGGATTCATTCACCATTTCCTTGAAAGGATCAGATGTCTCAGTGTCATTAACCATTTGAAGTCATTTGGAGCGAATAGGTGGATAGTTTGGAAGCTCTGTTACTTTCCACCCAAGCTTCTTATAGACTGACCTCATCCTTAGGATCATACACTCTCAAGACAAACCATTGTAATACCACTGATACAAAACTCAAAAGTTCTAGTTGATAAATATTTCAAGAACACAGAAATAACATAGTAACAATGAACTCTCTGAGAAGGGATGTATTATTATTCAATATTGCAATACAACTATATGCTTATCTCTGGGAAGAGATGTTTGATTTTCCATTTTGGGTTAAATATTTAAGTATACCTATTTTTAAATTAGTGGGAGCATGTGGAAGGTCACCAATATCAAGGGAGATTAAGTGGTTTGACTTCCATGCTTTAAAAGAATACAAAATTAAAGGAATTAATATTTTTAGAAACTTACTATTTTTAGACTACACTACTAAAATTAAAATTTAGGGAACTTCCGTTTGTTTTTTGGTGTTAAAATTAAATGAGTAGAGATCCATGCCTTCTCATGACGTTCTCTTCATTCTTAGCTTTCCAATGGTTCAAATGGTGAGTCAATTGGAGCTACGGTGCAAAATTTATGGCAACCATTAAGTTCCATCATTAATTGGGGTAGAACTATCACCTGAATTGTCCCTTGAATTTTTGCCCAAATCATTCCTCCCTCTTTGAAAAGAAAAGGTCCCCATTGCATCAATCTTCCTCATCAGGTGTGGTATTTGTGTCTTGATTTGATTCTCTTCGAACCACTCTCCTTGGTGGCTAAGCTGGCCTCTTTTGGCCACTCGATAAAGTGGAACAGAGCATCTTCTTCTTGTCTTCATCTAGGTGTCCATGATCTGATCCTCCTCCACTGGAGAAAAACTCTGTGGACCAAGATCATCAATGTCTAGTTGTTCTATTATGACTAAAGTGTCCAATAGAGGTGGATGGTATGGTTTGAGGAGCTCCACATTGAACATTGGATGTAGACCAAGGTAGGTTGGTAGGTTCAACTCAAAAGCATTTTTTCCAAATGTTTTGGTGATGGTGTAGCGACCATATCATAGATGGCAAATTTTTCTATGTGGGCCTACAAGTCATTCCTTCTAAATCCATAACCAAACCTTGTCACCCATAGCAAAATGGTGTGCAATCCTATGTTTTTCATGGCATTTCTTATACTTCTGATTCATTTTCTCCAATATGTCATGAACTTGATGCTAGACGTTTTGCATTTTTTCAATGAACTTTGTTGCTTTTACTACCTCAGATCTTCCATGAGGTGTGTATTCCATGGTGGAGAATGGAATGGCTATATCAATTGGTGCCATGGGTTAGAACCCAAAGCATAATTGGAATGGACTATGTTTGGTTGAGCTGTCCAAGGCCCAATTGTATCCATGTTGAATGAAAAGAAGCCCCTCATTCCATGTGCATAGATTTCTGGAGTGATACATCCAAATCATGTGAACAATGACGTGGTTCACCACTTCTATCTGACCATCAATCTATGGATGGAAGGCTATGGACTTCATCAGCTTGGTATCCATCATCTTCTATAGAGTGGACCATAAAATGCTTAGGAACCTACTATCTCGATCTGAGACAATGGACTTGGGGAGACATAAATGGAGCCATACATGACTAGAATATAGTTGAGTAGTTTCTTTAGCAGATATATTTTTATTACAAGCAATCATGATAGCCATTTTTCGAAAATGATGAACTACTAAAAAAATACAATCCTTACCATGTTTTGAAGTGGGAAAACCTGAGAGAAAATCCATTGAGATAAATTCCAAAGGCCTATTTGGTTCTAGCAATGGCGTGTACAATCCCTTCTTTTTATTTGTTGGCTTGGCTATCACACATGGGGTGCAAGATTTGAGATATATTTCCACATCCTTTCACATATGGGGCTAGTAGAAGTTTTTTGGAGAACTACCAATGTATTTTCTATACAAAAGTGTCCAACTATCCTAATGAAATGTGCTTCCCATATCATCTTCTATTGCTCTGCAGCTGGAACACAGATGTGCCCCATATGACAAAGGACATTATCTTGAAAATAGAAATTAGAAACATGTTTACATTTTTGAATCACCTGATATGTATTATCAAAGGTAGGATCTACTTCATATAGAGCATCCCAAGTGGAAGTCTCATGTCTGCACAGGTCAAAATCTGTTGTCAGTGCAATAATTGGTGGGCAACTTAGATAATCTATAGCTATATTTGAGCTCCCCTTTTTGTGTTTTTTGATTAGATGGAATTGCTAAAGATATATGGCTTACTTTTGGTGCCTCTAATTTCATAGTTTGCTATATGTTTGGATGAATTCCAATGGTCTGTGGTTGGTGTGGATGACCATCTCTTTCCCCAAGATGTAGTGTTTCCATTATTTACAGGCTTGCATAATGGCATAGATATCCTTACCATATGTCAGATATTTCTTGACTGTATCAATTAAATTTTCACTATGATATGAAATAGGATGCCCATGTTGCATGATGAAAGCTCCCATGGCATATTTATAAGCATCTATCATCAACTCAAAAGGTTGATGCAAATATGGCAAGGTAAGAACAGTTGCTGAGCAAAGTCTATTCTTCAAATTCTCAAATGACCTTTGTTGTATTTCACCATACTAAAATGTAGATTTAGGTCTTTCTTTAGTCACTTGGGTTAGTGACCAAGCAAAATGTGAAAATCCAAGAACAAACCTGTGATATAAATTTACAAGACCCAAGAAGCTACAAATTTCTGTGAGGGTCCTTAGTGTGGGACATTCTCAAACAACCCAAATATCTTTTTAACCAACATGGACCCCTTCCTCATTCATAATGTACCCACGGTACTGAATTATTGTCATCTCAAATGTCCAGTTGTCAAGATTTTCATACAACTTGTGCTCTCGAAGAGTTTGAAGCACCTTATGAACATGATGCAAATATTCCTCCCATGTTCTATTGTAGATGAGTATGTCATCTAAGTAGACAACCATGAATGAGTTGTGAAGGGCTTTAAGATGTCATCCGTCATCCTCATGAAGGTTGCAAGTGAATTAGTTATGCCAAAAGGTATAACCAACCATTCAAAGCGCCCTTCCTTAGATTTGAATGCAGTCTTCTAGACATCAGTAGGATCGATGGGAATTCGGTGATAGCTAGATTTGAGATCAATTTTGGTGAATAAATTTTCACCATGGAGTTGGTCCAATAAGTCACCAATCCTAGGGAGAGGGTAGCGATTCCTCACAATTATTTTATTCAGAGCTCGATAGTCAATGCAAAGCCTCCATGTTCTATCTTTCTTTGGTGCCAAGATAATTGGGCTACCATAGGGTGAAGATCTTGGCCTGATGTGACCTTTTTAGATCAATTATTGAATCTATATTTTTATCTCATCATTGTCCAAAATTGATTTATGATACACAGGACTGTTAGGTAAAGGTGATCCTAGGATCAAATCGATAGAAACCTAGCAATACAGTAGAACTCCTATGGGTGACTTGAATAAGTCATCATATTCTCCTATGATTCATCTTATCTACTTTTTTTATTGTGTTGATTGTGTAGTTAGGACATCAACATCAGCCTTCTTATATTTCTATGGTTTGACCACCATGAGAACAAATTACTTTATTTTCTCCACTAATCTCTTACATTTATTAGCACTGATTAGGGAGACAGATGTGGGAGGTGGTACCTCTGGTACCCTGTAGCATCATGTTACAAGACTGAGGGTGATTATTTAGGTTCATGATTCATAGATGTCATGCCATTCATACATGAACGACTGACCAAGGAGTACATCACAAACATCTAGATTGACCACATCACATAAGACTTCATCTTGGAAAGGTTTTATTGCATATGAAAGAAGTCATTGATTGGTGATGTGGAGGTCTCTCCCTAGGCTCAACCATCCAATACTGTATGGATTTTGATGAGGCTTCGTAGATAGATTTATAATTTTCACAACTTTAGTAGAGATTAAATTATTTTGACTCCCACTATTAAGAATGAAATGCAAAGGCTTACCTTTTACCTATAATTTGGAGTGAAACAATCTTTCCTTATCATCTAGCCTTTCTCATGGGTCTGTGATGAAGAAATGATGGTGTCAAGCTTAATATCTACAATTTATTCCTCATCCTCTTCGACTATGGGTTGTATATGAGACAGAGTAGTAGATGTCGAGTATTGTGACTCAATAATCTTCTTTGGAGTGAATTCCATTTGCGTGGTAATCACACCATTTTATAGCCTTCCCCTTTTGGGGTTTATTATTTTGAAACTCCATTTTCTTTTAGTTTTGGCCTTGTGTTTGACGTTCCTTGTAACTTTTCAATTTTGATGGCTGACTCTTCATATTATTTCTACCATACTTCTGCTCAATATTCACTACAAATTTGTATGCCTCACTGAGGGTCTCCAAATTGAAGAGTTGTATTTCCCCTCTTATATACCATTGTAGTCCACCATGATATATGAGAGTCTTATGTTTCTCACTTTCTTGGATGCCCAATCTTGTAGACAAAGAATGAAAGATGTCTATGTAATCTTGAACAGATTGGTCTTTACATTGGAGAAGTTGTTGCCACTGTATGTACAGATCATCATATGATCCAATGGGATACTATTCTTCTTTCACTTCTTCCATGAAATCATCCCAAGTAGGTTCAACCTCAAGGCCAATGTAATCTCTACTAAACCTCTTTTTGTACACTTCCCACCAATTTTTCACAGGCAATTATGCTTTCAAAAGAGCAAAAGTGATCTTTTCTCCATCGGTGAATTTATTTACAGAGAAGTAGGAAGACAATTGATCTAACCAATTTTCTACTTCATCAGCATTGATTTTGCCTTCAAATGTAGGAATATCAAAATTCACCTAAACCTTGAAGTGTGTTGGGGCACTAAAAGGATGTTCCATGGATGAGGAGCTAGGAAGTGCAGTTGAGGAGCCATAATTTCCCATCAAAAGTTGTTAAAGAATTTGGGAAAATTATTGTAGCATCTATGCTTGTTGTCATTAGAGGGATTCATTCACAATTTCCTTGAAATTATCATATGTCTTAGTGTCGTCCACCATTTGAAGTCATTTGGAGTGAATAGGTGGATAGTTTGGAAGCTCTGTTGTTTTCCACCCAAGCTTCTTGTAGCCTAACCTCGTCCTCAGGATCATACACTCTCAAGACAAAGAGCTCTGATACCACTGATCCAAAACTTAGAAGTTTTGGATGATAAATATTTCAAGAACATATAAATAACATAGTAATAATGAATTCTCTAAGAAGAGATGTATTATTACTCAAGATTGCAATACAACTATATGTTTACTTTTGGGAAGAGATATCTCATTTTCCATTTTAGGTTACATTCTCAGTTATACCTATTTTTAAATTAGGGGAGGATGTGAAAGGTCACCAATATCAAGGGATATTAAGTGGTTCAACTTCCACGCTTTAAAACAATACAAAATTTTAGGAATTACTATTTTTAGAAACTTACTATTTTTAGACTGCACTACTAAAATTAAAATTTGGGTAACTTCCATTGGGTTTTATGGGGTTAAAATTCATTAATCAGAGCTCCATTACACCTTATGACATTATCATCATTCTTATATTTCTAATGTTTCAAACGGTGAGTCAATTGGAGCTAGAGTGCAAAAGTTATGGCTCCCAGAAGTTAGGTCATCAATTGGGGTGGAACTATCACCCAAATTGTTACCCGGATCATTCCCCAAGAGTGAAGAACATTGAGTGGAAAAAGGAGGTAATAGGAAATTGAGTGCATGTCTTATATCATGCCTAATGGAAATAATTAGAAATCGAAGGATTGAATGTTACATATACATATCAGGTTCAAACTTGTCATTCTTCATAAGGCGAGATTCATCAATAAGAACACACAATGTATTGCCCAAAACCTAGGTGGTCATATTCAAAGCCTCATTAGATGGACTTGTATTATAATAAATCTAAGCCTAAGGATCTTTATTAACAATAATTCCATGTATTTATCCTTCATCTTGAAACTGAGCTAATCTAAAGGTAGTTGAAGTGATATTATAATAAGAATGGGCATGCCCAAACTAGGTGAGGTGAAGATAATCTCAACCTCACTCCATATTTGTGCCTCACTATAAATACTGGTATCATCTAAGATGATCACTATTTTACTAAGGTAAAGGTTAAGAGTTTCACATATAGAAATTCTAGTGGAAATGGACTATAACTCCTTTATATTAGATTAAGGTTATCACCTAATCTAGGAGAGAATGTTACAAGAACATTCAAACTTTATTCTGGGAATAATTTATTCAAAGGCTTGACTTAAATGGGCAATGTTAATAGCATCTGAAGTGGGATCATTAGTCTAACTGGAGCTTATGTTGATCAAACACTCATAACTAGTATCAACTATCTTAATGGATTTAATGACCTTTACCCCATGGTATTGTCTTCATCTTACAATGTAGGCAAAGAAGAATAACCTAAAGAGGTAGGAGAGGGAGAAGGTGAGTGATGAGCCTTAGCCTTTGAATTATTAGTTTTCTTATTTTGATTATTATTCTCCTTGTTGTGATCAAGAACAGACTCATTGAGGACATCCAACTTTCAATCAAGAGAGCAAAGTGGATAATCTTATGAGGACAAGACTTACCATTACATCTATGCTAGACACATTATTTATTGGGATATAAAATCCCCTTCATGCATTTTCCATTTTCATAATCCTTATTCCTCAGGGCATTTACCTCTCAACCATCCTTCTTGTCCTTCTTCTCTAACAAAGGATTAGTGACACCATTGCTAGTCACATTATAGTTATGATCGCAAGAACACGATGAATTTTGGCCAGGATATGGCTAGATACCTTTCCAAACCTCAAAAAATTTGATCTTCATACATTTGTTAATAAATTATTCTTAAGTGGTGGGTTCATGCTTGAGTACCGCAAGGTGAGACTTGTGCCCCAATGCATGGGTGAACATATCAAAGAGTTGATCATTCACAAATAATTTCCTACAAGCATGGATAATTGAACCTATCTATGGATATATTCAAAATTGGACTCACCCTTAAAATTTGTCATAGAGGTGAGTGGTTGGATATCAAGGTTAAAGGATTTGTAAATATAAAATATTTAGATTTAATAGTGAAGGAAAAGCTAAAATTTATAGATAAAATTTGATAAATTTTGGAACTAAACCAAAGCCTCGGTTTACAAGGTATGAGAAAAGAGCTTAAGCATAAGCTCATCATCTTACTCCCACTTTATAAACACTATCAAAAATTCCATGAAATGATTTGAAGGACTAGGACCTTAGTTTTTTATGAACTTAAGTGATATGGTCAAAGAAGGAGAAGGGAGAATAAGTAATATGTGCAAAGCTAGAGGTTTTTTAGAAAAGTTTTTATAAGAATGACTAATGGTTGGGAGACAAAGAACACCTAAATAGGGGTTATGGGGATCCACATAGTTCCGATTATATTATGGGTCCATAGACTTTTAGGCCTTATGATAGAAACTTAGAGATAGGTTTTGAGGAATAATTTGATTTAGAAGCAAGTTTATTTATAAACATGGTAAGGAAAATGGCCTTAAATGGGAGCACTGTGAAGAGGTTCCTTGACATCTTGATAAAGTGAGAGCCTCTTAGGATAGATAAGATCATACCCTAACTATTGATAGACATGTTAGGCATCAAAACAATTATCATACCTCAAGGGGTTGTCAAAATTATTATGGCTAGTTGAAACATGAAAGGAAAGGGTAGGAGGAAAGGAAGGTATCTTGCAATGTGAGTGATGATCCTGATTCAAGTGGTTACAATATATAGGTAGATCCCCATATAAATTCAACCTTAAAAAATGCAAATTTATAAAAGGTTGACTTTTTCAAGAACTTATAGATGCACTAGAACAAGAACGTGTGTTATCTCTATCAATAGATAATGAGTGCCTACAAATCCTATGAGAAGTTCAATGGTCTACATGAATATTAATGTCCCATAGGTTTTTATGATAATTATCCATAATTACACATATATCCTATAGGTTCTATCCAACAAGAGGGTCTCCCTTATTATGACTAGGAGATGGCAAACTAGTTTTAACTCATGAGGTCTCCACCTTAGATTAAACTAGTTCAAAAGGATAAAAGGGTGAATGATACCACTAATTTTAAACTACCACTCCTACTCAAAATCAAATCCAAGAGGATGATGGTCATAATGTTGAGTGGTAATAGATTTTTCCTATATAGCATTACTTCATTGCTCCATAGCTACTGATGCTTGATCTAAAGTCAATTTTGGGGTTCACCTAAAATGTGATGAGAATGGTATCCAATAGGAGGGAGATAATACATTAGGTCTAAAAATTAGGAATGAATGGTAAAGTAGCAAAAGATGCAAACTACAAGGAATCCTGCATGTAGAAAAATAAAGATCCAAAGCAAGACCAAAAAACATGAAATAGAGCCATATAGAGATTGAAAATAGAGTCTTGCATCCTACCCATGACTTAGTAGTAAAAATCCATGCCCTAATAAGCTTAAAACCATGAGTTCTCAATGAAAGTCATGACCTAAGACACAAAGATCAAAAACACTTTGAATTTAGCTTGGAGGAGTTCAAAATTGGAAGAAACTCATAAATAAATGAAGATGAAATGTATTGGATCCCACCGAGTGTGTAAGAATATAGTTTTAACTACCCAAATAAGCCATAATGGTTTGACAAAGGAAAATAAAATTAAATCACTTTTGATTTGGGAGAAAGAGCATGAAACCTAGAGTCACTATCCAGTTTCCTAGCTTACACAAACTTAAGGTTGGACTCTACTAGAACTAGGTAATGGATAGATACAAACGCCTAACCTATTGAAAGTGGTAAAGCCAAATATCTCCAATGAAATAACTACCAAACTAAAAGTAAGATGTTGAAGGGAAATGCAATTTATAAATGAAAAGTGTATTCTTTTGAAAGGGAAAGTATTATTTAGTAAGCAAACTACAATTTGAAAAGGGAAATGATGATTAGAAGTAATGCATTTTAGAATAAAATGAGGATTCAAAGAGAAAGTTTGTTGCTTCAGAATGTAAACTATTCATGTTTATAAATGTACAAACTAATGCAACATATACATCTAACACTCACAGTATATCAAAATTCAATTATAGATGTTTTCACCTTGGCTAGAAAGATGCTATCATATCGCTGCTCCTAATGATGTTAATAAATCTACCAACCTATGATCTAAGTTTGTCCAGTCAGGAACGAGATGGATAAGGGTTTGTGACCTAAAAGTAGGCGTACACACAATGCCTCAACAAAGGCATTCTCCAATCCAACACATAGATGAATCTGAAGAGAAAAAATAGTCAATGAATTAGGGAACAAAGGAAACCAATAAAATGAAAATTAAGTGGATGTACTTTTATAAACTATTTTTTTAATTTTTATTGGTTTAATTTTTAAAAATTAATTAAGTCTTATTTATTGTTTTGTATTTATTTAAGTCTAATTAAATATTTATAAATATAATAATTACATTTTAAATATAATTTATTTATTCATAAAAAAATAAAAAATAAAATATTAGAAAAATGATTTTTATTTATTTTTCGATTGTATGTCTAACAGTATTACATGGAATTACTAAATTACATAGAATGTTGGCATCTTTGTGCATATTTTAGAAATAAATATGTAGTAGATTTATAATGTTGAATAAGCACACATCTAAATCAGACTAAAGGGCATTCATACCATCAAAGTCATCTAAGACACGATCCTAATCTTAATTGCTTAACTCTCCATATCAAATATCTAGAAAAATTTGAATATAATAACAAATTCTTTTTTAATATTATAATTGCAGAAACTCTCATTTCTTTAATGAAAAAAAGAAGAGACAACAACAACTCAATCATATATGTAAATACTTAAATACTAAATCCTTATATTATAAATATTTTTAAAAAGTCACAATAACTACTCACAAAGGTTATCCACATAACTGTGAACAACATACGACAGATATCTAAGAAAATGGTTGGTGGAAGCCTTCAATTATATGGTTGGTGGAAGCCTTCAATTATATTGAAGGATAGTGCACAGTGCACTAACCTGCTTGCATGATTTGTTATTGGAATTTTGTTAATATGGAGAACACATTGGGTCAACACACTCGTGGTTAATTACACGTGTCTTGAAGGGATGGGCTTCAACTCTTTTGTCGATCCGTATGCCTTGAATGAACTCTCTAAGTACGTGTAAAGACAAATAAAATTGAATGGGAGTGAGAATCTCCATCTAAACATGGATAGCACGCTTGAAATTATATATTTCTCAAAGGGAACTTCTATCCAGACCATAGGAAGTAATAAATTGTCAAGGGAATCTAATCCCAAAAAACTAATACCATGTTATGAGTAATTATATATTTCTGATGTGGAGGAGAATTTGACCAAATTGGGTCTGTGGAAAGATTTTTTTCAGTTTATAAAGGCCCATCTGGGTTCAGGTCTTCATTCATTTCTTTAGCATTTACAATTGCATTTGCTGTTGGATACATTTGTTTTGTTGCCATGGCTGAAATAGCAACTAGTGATTCTAGACACACTGTGCTGGCTAAGTTTAAGGCAGATCTCAGTGCCCAACAGCTTGAGCAACTCACTACAGAACTGGAAGAGCTTTGCTCTAACCTTGACTGTGTCAAATCTTTTGAATGGTAAGTGACTCAACAAAATTTTCATCTGATTAAATTTTTTAAGTGAATCATGACACCGTGAGTAATGAAGTTTGATATCGATTTGTTGACAGGGGAACAGATGTTGGAGAAGTGAGAAGACAGAAGGGCTTCACTCACGTATTTGTGATATCATTTTATAGAGCAGAAGGACTTGATGCCTATGTATCTCATCCTGCTCACAAAGCCTATGCTTCCAAGTTCATGGCCTCCATTGAAGACATCCTTATTCTCGATTACAAACCATTGTATGCCAAGTCTAACTTCCGTGTCTCTCAAACTGTATGAAGAATCTCAGTACTTAAAACATTTGCTGCTGACTGAAGTGTTATGGACTTCTTGCTAAGTGAAAATAAAGTGAGAAAAAAGAGACCTGGATTTATCAATGTCTTGCAAGTTGCTCCTGAAACTTTTTTTTTTTGCGCCAAGAGTATCTTCTTTGTAATTATCTCATGATTATTCCAAGGTACTTGATAAAATATTCAATAGTTACAAAACGACTATTAACAATAGTTAACCAAACCACTCACTATCATAATATATAATATTTATTTGGAAGTACTTTAGTAGTGGACAAAGTACAAATAAGTAATAGTTGTTTCAGTGTTTTAAATATATATTTAATTTTTTTTTAATAATAACGTATAATAATTAATGACATTATGATATGTAGGATTTATATATGAATATAAATATTGTATTAATCATTTTTTAATTGTATTTTAAATTGTGAAATAGGATTTATTGGTTTTTTTTGTGAGAAAGAACTTGTTAGAGAATGGACGGACAAAAAAATTTAACCATAAAATCTATATATAATTTTTTTGTTTTGTTTGGGAGACCATCACAATGATGCAAATGTATCCAATTTCCATGTGGGTGGTGACTAAGCAACATTTGTAGCATTAAGTTGGAATTTGTAAAAGTGTTTTTTTTGTTAGGAAGTGATGTATCATTGAAATTGTAAGGGGAAATTTTTTGCATAACCTAATCACTAGCTTGGGGACACCATTATCATCTCCATTATCTTAATATTTAAACAATTTCATTGAATTAATGTTTTGTTTCCATATTCTATAGAGATAAAACTATTCATCACCATTTTTCAATGTTTTAAGGTGCCAATATAAGGTGATGTCTAAATTAGGTTTAAATCCAATCATAGTTTCATAGTTAGACAACTTCAAACCTATAGTGCTTTGCAACACCCTCTACAAGATTATTTCAAAAGCCTTGGCTAATCCTCTCCAAATCCTCCTTCCGCTTATTATTTCTAAACAACAAGGTGGTTTTGTTCAAAACAAACAAATCCTAGATGGTGATGTTATTTTGCACAAGCTAATTCACTTTCCTAAATGGAAAGAGTAAACTATAATCATCAAACTTGATATTAACAAATCTTATCATACGGTAAATTGGAACTTTCTTTTAAAAATCCTTAAGAATTTTGGGTTCTCAGAGGCTTAGTGTGACTGGATCAAATCTTGCATCTCTACTCATATGTTCTTAATTCTTGTAAATAGAGTCCCGAGTGGTTTTGTCAATGCTTTAAGAGGTCTCCATTAGGGAGATCCCGCCTCACGCTAAGTCTTCATCATCATGGCAGATTCCATGGGTAAAACCTTCTTAAAGGCAAAATCACTATATCTCATTAGTAGCTTCAACATTACTGAAAATGTAAACTTTGTACATGTGCAACTTGTGGATGATATTATTCTATGAAACTATACTTGCATTCTAGAAGATAGATTTCTAAACAGAATACTAGATTGGTATCAACAATGCTTCTGGTTAGGAGGTTAACCTCTTGAAATCTAACATTTTCTTCCCCCACACTTTGCTCTACAAATAAAATAATATATAATAAATTCTTAGATTTTCTTTAGATTCTCTTCCTAGCAAATACTTGGTGATCTCCCACTTTGATGGTCTATCAAAAAAAATATTTTGGGACAATATGAACACAACTCTATAGAATAAACTGGTTTCTTAGAAAGGTAAATGACTCTCTTGGGAAATAAAATTAAAATTAATTCAATCGGTTCTCCAGTCAATACTAGTCTACATGATGTTAGTCTTAGAAGCTCAATCTAGTGTTAAATCTAAATTAGCTAATATTATGGGGAGGAAAACTATGGAATAGTCCTTCTAATTCTAAGAAAGTTGTTTTAATGAAATGGGAAGAGGTTTGTTTTCCTAAATCCAAAAGTGGGGTGGTAATCAAATTTTTTTAAAGATAAATGGCGATTTTAGAAAAAAAATTCTATGGAGAATCTATCAGGATAAAGACAACTCTTAGAGCATCTTGTTCTGAACAAAGTAACTTGATAACATAGACGATCATGCCTATATTTTAACTTTAGAGCATTGGATGTATGGGTCTCATAACTAAAATTTCCTTGGGAAATGTAGAGACCTTATCTTTAACTCCCTCTACTTGGATATTAAAAAATATAGATTTGTTAACTTTTGGAAGGATCTCTAGTCTAATGTGGGTCTTATCTATAATCATCCTTCCTTCAACATTTTATAAGAGTAATTTTCAAACCTATGGAGAGCCTTTGTTTGTAATTACTGGGTTAAAGATCAAAGTGTATGGGGCCCTCAAAGAAGATGGAAAAATCCAAATCTTTTTATAGCTAACCATTCCTCGGATCTTCTTATTTATTTCAACTTTTTTAGAACTCTCACCCTATCAGTAGCTCAAAGGAGATTGATGGATTAAAATATAATGTAGATCCTTCTAGCATGTTTTAGTAAAACAAGGATATAATAAATTAATCTCTCATACTAATACACTAATATGGTATGTTAAAAAAGTTTGGATCCCTCAAGGATTTCCTAAAGTCAATACAAATCTATGGTTTATTGAAAGAAGAATAAATCTATTTTATAGGATGGGATTCAAAGTATTAGTTTTTAGGGGCCCACTTGGTGAGTTGTTTGTAAGAATAATTTAGAGTCTATGAACCATGTCCTCCTCCATTATATTTTTTGTAGATAATTTGGTCTCGATTCTTTAATAAAATAAATAGACTTTGGATAACAACATGTTTTATTTAACATCTTTTAATTAATTGGACATAAGAGTGAGGGGATCAAGTTATAAGTATTTGGGTTATGGCCCCATCTCTGAGTATTTGGAGTTAATGTAAAAAAGAAATAATAGAATCTTTAGGAACCAGTCCGTCTCTGAAAAAATCTTTTTGTTAAGATAGAGGCACTCTTTCAAGAAGTTTTAAAGGTTAAAGTTCCTTTTCCAAAAAATAAAATCATTGGAGAGGAACATCTTATTCTCTTAAAATGAAATTTATTGAAAATTGTTTTTTACCTACTTCCTCAAATAAACACAAGGTTATTAGCCTCTTAGAATCCCCCAAGCATCAATTATATCAAGCTAAATTTTGGTGGGGCATCCAAAGGTAATCCGAGTACCTTTAGAGGTGGAGGCATCTTCAGAGACAATTTAAGACAAGTGTTACCATGTTATTCCTTCAAAATTCCATGGTCTTCATACAATTCAGCTAAATCACTAGCTCTTCTCAAAGGTTTGAGATCTGCTATTGATTCTAATTTTTAGAAATTATTTGTGAAAGGTGATTTTATTTTAAATTTAAATGGAGTTAAATCTAGCAGATCTTACTAGTGTTAGATCAATTCAATCATTCAATATATCTTCCATGTCATTCCTTTTTTCTAGGATATTTAACTCTCCCACAACTATCATGACACTAACTCTCTACTAGTCTTTTTGGCTAATTTTGGAGATATTCACCTTATTCCTAAAGAATATTGGCATTAGGATGATCTCCTTAGTTGGGAATAATGTAAATAATTAATTCTAAGATACTTTATCTGCTTACAACTTCTAATTTGATTAAGCTGTCATCAAATGAATTAGTGATCTAACTTTTTGAGAGTTTATTGTAGTCATCTTCCTCCTTGTTTTGGATTCTTGGATAGATTGTGCTTGGGATTCTTGGAGAAGCCATGGTTTTTATCTTGGGTTCAAACATCATCAATGTTTTTAAAGTGGTGGTCTTGGATTCATACATGAAGGATGTTCTCAAAGTTTGTGTCTAATAATTTTTGTGGTGTTTTCCTAAATTTTATAGAAACTAGAAATCTGCACACTACAATTCTAAATGTCAAAAACACCCTTGAACTACCTAGGACCCCATTGGGACCAATTTCACCTCTTGACCACTAATCGGTCCCAACTACTGTCATTTTACCCAACTAGCTTAACCTAGATTTTACCCACCTTTTTACCTTCACCCTCTATCGTCGATGGTCACCCTGACCACCGATGATCAAGGTGCACCTCCTTAACCAAAAACATGTAAACCACCCACTTTGATTTTCTAAATATAAGTTGTTTAAGTCTTGTTGTGAGCCTTTGCATGGATAATTTATAATTAGATAGCCCAGTTGAACCTTCACTTCCACCTCTTACTTATGCCAATAAGAAGAGAGGAGCCTGAAGGTGAAATGGATCTTTAATCATTATCAAGAACTTTATGCATCTAGGAGTTTCTTTCCTATAGGTCAATCATTATTAGTAATCTAGCAAACCAGCTATTATATCAAAGAGCTAAATTTTTCACAACCTCTCCACTAAGCCTTCAAGTATTATTACTCTATCAAAATTGAGCTAGATTATACCAATAGATAAAACACCTCAACCATCCACCCAATTGACTTCTTGTAAGACAAGTACTTGTTTATCAGTATTCATCTATGTTTTTTCCATTTTGCAATCAACCCAAACCTTATCTGTCTCTCAGAATCCATCTTTTAGGTCTCACCATCAGCAAAATTACCAACCCAGATCCTCATGCAGTAACTGTCGATAGTTGACTCAATAGTTGAGAATTAATTGGATGTACTTTTATAAACTATTTTTTTAATATTTATTGGCTTAATTTTTTAAAATTAATTAAGTCTTATTTATTTTATTGTATTTATTTATGTCTAATTAAATGTTTATAAATATAATTATTAAAATTTAAATATAATTTATTTATTCAAAAAAAATATATATATATATATATTAGAAAAATGATTTTTATTTATTTATTGATTGTATGTCTGATGGTATTACATGGAATTACGGAATTACATAGAATGTTGGCATCTTTGTCCATATTTCAGAAATAAATATGTAGTAGATTTATAATGTTGAATAAGCACACATCTAAATCGGAGTAAAGGACATTCATACCATCAAAATCATGTAAGACACGATCCTAATCTTAACTGCTTAACTCTCCATATCAAATATCTGAAAAAAATTGAATATAATAACAATTTCTTTTTTTCAATATTATAATTGTAGAAACTCTCATTTCTTTAATGAAAAAAAGAAAAGACAACAACAACTCAATCATATATGTAAATACTTAAATACTAGATCCTTTTATTATAAATATTTTAAGAAAATCACAATAACTACTCATAAAGGTTATCCACATAACTGTGAACAACATACGACAGATATCTAAGAAAATGGTTGGTGGAAGCCTTCAATTATATTGTGCAAGCCTTCAATTATATTGAAGGATAGTGCACGGTGCACTAACCTGCTTGCATGATTTGTTATTGGAATTTTGGTAATATGGAGATTACATTGGGTCAACACACTCGTGGTTAATTACATGTGTCTTGAAGGGATGGGCTTCAACTCTTTTGTCGATCTGTATGCCTTGAATGAACTCTCTAAGTACGTGTAAAGACAAATAAAATTGAATGGGAGTGGGAATCTCCATCTAAACATGGATAGCACGCTTGAAAATTTTTTTTTTTTTCAAAGGGAACTTCTATTCAGAACATAAGAAGTAATCATTTGTCAAGGGAATCTAATCCCAAAAAACTAATACCATGTTATGAATAATTATATATTTGTGATGTGGAGGAGAATTTGACCAAATTGGGTCTGTGGAAAGATTTTTTTCAGTTTATAAAGGCGCATCTGGGTTCAGGTCTTCATTCATTCCTTTAGCATTTACAATTGCATTTGCTGTTGGATACATTTATTTTGTTGCCATGGCTGAAATAGCAACTAATGATTCTAGACATACTGTGCTGGCGAAGTTTAAGGCAGATCTCAGTGTCCAACAGCTTGAGCAACTCACTAGAGAACTGGAAGAGCTTTGCTCTAACCTAGACTGTGTCAAATCTTTTGAATGGTAAGTGACTCAACAAAAATTTCATCTGATTATTTTTTTTAAGTGAATCATGACACCGTGAGTAATGAAGTTTGATATCGATTGTTGACAGAGGAACAGATGTTGGAGAAGTGAAAAGATAGAAGGGATTCACTCACATATTTGTGATATCATTTTATAGAGGAGGACTTGATGCCTATGCTTCCAAGTTCATGGCCTCCATTGAAGACATCCTTATTCTCGATTACAAACCATCGTATGCCAAGTCTAACTTCCGTGTCTCTCAAACTGTATGAAGAATCTCAGTCCTTACAAAAATTGCTGCTGACTGACGTGTTATGGACATCTTGCTAAGTGAAAATAAAGTGAGAGAAAAGAGAACTGGATTTATCAATGTCTTGCAAGTTGCTCGTGAAACATTTTTTTTTGGAGCCAAGAGTATCTTCTTTGTAATTATCTCATGATTATTCAAAGGTACTTGATAAAATATTCAATAGTTGCTAAAAGACTATTAACAATACTTAACCAAACCACTCACTATCATAATATATAATATGTATTTGGAAGTACTTTAGTAGTGGACAAAGTACAAATACCTAATAGTTGTTTCAGTGTTTTAAATATACATTTAATTTTTTTTTTAATAATAACATAAAATAATTAATGACATTATGATATGTAGGATTTATATAGTAATATAAATATTGTATTAATTATTTTTTAATTGTATTTTAAATTGTGAAATAGGATTTATTCATTTTTTGTGAGAAAGAACTTGTTAGAGAATGGATGGACAAAAAATTGTAACCATCAAATCTATATATAATTTTTTTTTTTTGTTTGGGAGACCATCAAAATGATGCAAATGTATCAAATTTCCATGTGGGTGGTGACTAAGTAGCATTTGTAGCATTATGTTGGAATTTGTAAAAGAGGTTTTTTTGTTAGGACGTGATGTATCATCGAACTTGTTACAGGAAAAATTTTGCATAACCCAATCGCTAGCTCGGGGACACCATTATCATCTCCATTATCTTAATATTTAGACAATTTCATTGAATTAAGGTTTTGTTTCCATATTATATAGAGATAAAACTATTCATTGCCATTTTTCAATGTTTTAAGGTGACAATATAAGGTGATGTTTAAGTTAGATTTAAATCCAATCACAGTTTCATAGTTAGACAACTTCAAACCTATAGTGCTTTGCAACACCCTCTACAAGATTATTTCAAAAGCCTTGGCTAATCGTCTCCAAATCCTCCTTCCGCTTATTATTTCAGAACAACAAGGTGGTTTTATTCAAAACAAACAAATCTTAGATGGTGCTGTTATTTTCCACAAGCTTATTCACTTTGCTAAACTGAAAGAGGTAAATATAATCATCAAACTTAATATTAACAAAGCTTATGATAGGGTAAATTGGAACTTTTTTTTTCAAAATCCTTAAGAATTTTGGGTTCTCAGGGGCTTAGTGTGACTGGATTAAATCTTGCATCTCTACTGATATGTTCTTAATTCTTGTAAACATAGCCCTGAGTGGTTTTGTCAATGTTTTAAGAGGTCTCCATTAGGGAGATCCCACCTCACCCTACCTCTTCATCATCATGGAAGAGGCAATGGGTAAGCCTTCTAAAAGGCAAAATCACTAAATCTCATTAGTAGCTTCAACATTACTGAACATGTAAACTTTGTCCATGTGAAGTTTGTGGATGATATTATTTTAGGAAACTGTACTTACATTCTAGAAGATAGATTGCTAAATATAATACTAGATTGGTATCTAGCATGCTTCAGGTTAGGAGGCTAACCTCTTGAAATCTAACATTTTCTTCTTGCACACTTTGCTCTACAAATAAAATAATATATAATAAATTCGTAGATTTTCTTTATATTCTCTTCATAGCAAATACTTGGTGATCCCCAACTTTGATGGTGTATCAAAACAAATATTTTGAGACAATATGACCACAACTTTATAGAATAAATTGGTTTCTTAGAAAGGTTAATGACTCTCTTGGGAAATAAAATTAAAATTAATTTAATCATTTCTCCAATCAATACTAGTCTACATGATGTTAGTCTAAGAAGCTCAAGATAGTGTTAAATCTAAATTAGCTAACATTATGGGGAAAAAACTATGGAATAGTCCTTCTGATTCTAATAAAGTTGTTTTAATGAAATGAGAAGAGGTTTGTTTTCCTAAATCTGAAAGTGGGGTGGTAATCAAATTTTTTTCAAGATCAATGGTGATTTTAGAGAAAAACTTCTATTTAGAATCTATTAGGACAAAGAAAACTCTTGGAGCATATTGCTTTGAAGAAAGTATCTTGATAACATAGACGATCATACCCATATTTTAAATTCAAATCATTGGATGTATGGGTCTCATAACTAAAATTTCCTTGGGAAATGTAGAGACCTTATCTCTAACTCCCTCTATTTGGATATTAAAAAATATAGATTTGTTAACTTTTGGAAGGATGTTTGGTCTAATGTGTGTCTTATCTGCAATCATCCTTCCTTCAACATTTTAGAAGTATAATTTTCAAACATATGGGGAGCCCTTGTTTTTAATTACTGGGTTAAAGCTCAAAGTATATGCTACCCTCAAAGAAGATGGAAAAATTTAAGTCTTTGTATAACTAACCATTCCTCTGATATTCTTATTTCTTTCAACTTTTTTATAAATTTCACCCTATCAATAGCTCAAAGGATATTTATGGATTAAAATATAATGGAGATCCTTCTATTATTTTTTTAGTGAAACAAGGATATAATAAGTTAATCTCTCATAGTAATACACTAATATGGTATGTTAAAAAAGTTTGGATCCCTCAAGGATTTCCCAAAGTCAATACAAATCTATGGCTTATTGAAAGAAGAATAAATCTATTTTCTAGGATGGGATTGAAAGTATTAGTTTTTAGGGGCCCACTTGGTGAGTCTTTTTTAAGAATAATTTAGAATTTGTGAACCATGTCTTCCTCTATTACATTTTTTTAGATAATTTGGTCTCGATTCTTTAATAAAATGAACAGACTTAAGGTAACAACAATTTATATTTAACATCTTTTAATTAATTGGACATAAGAGGAATGGGATTAAGTTAAAAGTATTTGGGTTTGGCCCCATCTATGAGTATTTAGAGCTAATGTAAAAAAAGAAATAATAGAATCTTCAAGAACCTGTCCCTCTCTAAAAAAATCTTTCTGTTAAGATAGAGACACTCCTTCAAGAAGTTTTAAAGGTTAAAGTTCCTTTTCTAGAAAATAAAATCATTGGAGAGGAACATCTGATTCTCTTAACATGAAATTTATTGAAAAACAACTTCAACCTCCTTCCTCAAATAAACTCAAGGTTATTAACTTCTTAGAATGCCCTAAGTGTTAATTATGTCAAGATAAATTTTGGTGGGGCATCTAAAGGTAATCCAAGTATTTTTAGAGGTGGAGGCATCTTTAGAGATAATTTGAGACAAGTTTTATCATGTTATTCCTTCAAAATTAAATGGTCTTCAAATAATTCGGCTAAATCACTAGCTCTTCTCAAAGGTTTGAGAACTGCTATTGATTCTAATTTTAGGAAATTATTTGTGCAAGGTGATTTTATCTTAATTATCAATAGAGTTAAATCTAGAAAATCTTACTAGTGGTAGATCAATTCAATCATTCAATATATCTTCCATGTTATTCCCTTTTTTGAGGATATTTAACTCTCCCACAACTATCACGACACTAAATCTCTAATGGTTTTTTTTGGCTAATTTTAGATATCTTCACCTTATTCTTAATGAATATTTTCATTGGGATGGTCTCCTTAGTTGGGAAGAATTAAAATAATTAATTATAAAATTCTTGATCTACGTACAACTTCTCATTTGATTAAATTATCATCAAAGGAATCATCGATCTAACTTTTTGAGAGTTTATTGTAGTCATCTTCCTCCTTGTTTTGGATTCTTGGATCGATTGTGTTTGGGATTCTTGGATAAGCCATTGTTCTTATCTTGGGTTCAACATCATCAATGTGTTTAAAGTATTAGTCTTGGATTAGTGTGTGAAGGATGTTCTCAATGTTTATGTCTAATAATTTTTGTGGTGTTTTCCTAAATTTTGTAGAAACTAGAAATCTACAGACTATAATTTTCAATGTGAAAAACACCCCTAAAATGCCTACGACCCCATTGGGACCAATTTCACCTCTTAACCTCTAATAGGTCCCAACTACAGTCAGTTTACCCAACTAGCTTAACCTAGATTTTACCCACCTATTTACCTTCACCCTCGACTGTCAATGGTCACCCTGACCATTTACGGTCAAGGTACAATTCCTTAAACAAAAACATGTAAACCACCCACTTTTATTTTCTAAATATAATTTGTTTAAATCCTATTGTGATCTTTTACATGGATAAAGTATAATTAGATAGCCCAGTTGAACCTTTACTTCCACCTGTTGCTTGTGCCTATAAGAAGAGAAGATCCTGAAGGTGAAATGGATATATAATCATTATCAAGAGCTTGGTTCATCTAGGAGTTTCTTTCCATAGGCCAATCATTATTAGTAATTTAGTGAACTAGCTATGATATCAAAGAGCTAAATTTTCCATCGCCTCTCCACTAAGCCTTAAGTATTATTACTCTATCGAAATTGAGCTAGATTCTACCAACAGATCAACTACCTCAACCATCCACCCAATTGACTTCTCATAATACAAGTACTTGTTTCTCAATATTCATCTACTTTATTTCCATTTTTCAATCAACCCAAACCTTATCTATTTCTCAAAATCCATCTTTTGGGTCTTACCAATTAGCCAAATTACCAACCCAGATCTTCATGTAGTAACCATCGATAGTTGAATCAATAGTCAACGATCTATCCAACCATCGATAATCATCTCAACCACTGATGATCACCTTAACCACTGATGGTTAGCTTAACTACCAGTAATCATTATGGTAGTGAAAACCAACAAGGTAATTTCATCTACCGCCACCTAATCAAACCTAATTTTCTATGTTCCTACCTATTCACAGACCGCTTTCTAATTTTTTGAAGCATACCCCAACCCTCTAGCACTAATATTAGTTAGTCTTTCACTAATTTAATCATTTCTAGCATATTTTTTAGTAAGCACTCTTGTATTCAATTTTAGTATCTTTTCATTCATTGTTGTAACTACTTTCCTATTCTATTTATAGGATTAATTCTTTAAAATGTGTGGATTGATATCCCCTAAAAAAGCTCACACTTTCAAGATCTATCTATTGCTAGGCAATCCATTCAACTATCTATCTAAAAAACAAGTTTATTTTAGTATTTTCTTATCTACAGGTCATCCTCCCAATTCAAAGAAGAGCTCTTCATAATATTCTAATTTCAATACACACACACACACACACACATATCACGTTAATAATAAGTGATTAATTATGTAGTAACATGCAACATGGAGTTCATTCCTCAAAATCACAACAACAGAGACATATGAAATAAAATTTAGATCTAAGCAAATACACACATAACATTGATATAACGTGGTTCACCCAATATGCCCTATGTCCGCCAAGAATATCTCTATAATATTATAAAAAAGAGTAAAAAATAACATTAAACAAGAGAGCTCTCATGGATATAATTTTCTCTAGCCCATATTCATATCAAAATTCATAAGATGCTAAGTTATACCTCAAAACTGATCACATCGATCGAAGAGAGAATACAAAGATCAAAATGAGATATAAAATGTAATGCTTAATGTGTTACCCATAACCCCTATTATACTTTCATAAATCCCTTGAAAAATTCACCATACCTGGAGATAACCATATCCCCACCAAATAAGGGAGGTTACAACCACCTGGGATAAACATAATCCCCCAATTCTCTCAACATGTTACCCACTTCTCCATAAAATATGCAACAAATGTGGTAAGTGGTTAGCATACTCAAAAATAAACCCCACTATTTATGAAAATAAAAATTAAATGTTAAAATTACCTCGGTAATTTTATTTTTACCTTAGGGGTGTTGAAACAGGCTCCACATTCAACAATCTCCCACTTGGTGTTTGTTTCTCCTTAAACAATATTTAACAATCCACCATGATCTTCATGAAGACCAAAAAAATTTGAACATAACCTCAACTTCTGCAATGTGACTACCTTGGTCATCATATCCATAGGATTCTAGCTCATATGTATCTTCTCTAGCTTCACCATGTTTTCCTAAAAAGTTGTCCTGATGAAATGATACCACAACTATATGTGCTTCATCCTTGAGTGGAAAATATAGATATTAGCTAAATGTATAACACTCTGACTATCACTATGTAATCACCCAACTTCTTGATTATGCAGAAACACATTACGAAACTATTGTAATAAAATCATCTCCTTGCTAGCCTAAGCCACAACCTTCTATATTTGAGAATTCCAACTAACCATTGTATCCCTGATAGTAAATACATAACCTATCATACTCCTCTTGTTATCAACATCCCTACCCATATTTGAGTCCACTTAACCATGCAAAGTGGTGTCTAATCCACTAAAACACAAAGTTGTACCCATGGTTCCTCTCAAATATCAAAGAATCCAGTTCACTGTTTGTCAGTGCCCATAACTAGGATTACTCATGTACCTACTTACTATTACCACTACATGGGCAATACCTGGCCTAGTAAAAATCATAGCATACATCAGGATACCAATCTTTAATGAGTAAGGTAACTTGGACATATTTAATTTTTCTTCTTCCATCTTGGGACACTGCTTCTTTGATAATCTAAAATGGCATGCCAAAGGAGTCTAATCAGCTTATCATCCTGCATACTAAACCTCTCCAAAACTTTCTTCACGTAATCTTCCTAGGATAAGATCAACTTCCTCTCCTTCATATCTTGATTTATCTTCATACCAAGCATTTGCTTTTTTACACCTAAATCCTTCACAGAAAAGGAATCACCAAGATGTTTCTTCAGTATTTGAATGGATTGCATGTTCTTTCTTGCAACTAATATGTTATCTACCTACAAACATAGGATAATATAATTACCATCATCAAATCTCTTGACATACATGCAATGGTTAGAGTGACACCTAGAGTAACCCTATTACAACATAAAGCTATCAAACTTCTTATACCTTTGCCGTGGAGCTTATTTCAGACCATACAAGCTCTTCTTTAGTCTTCACAACAATTTATCTTTTCCTTTGACCTCATAACCCTGTGGATGATCCATATATAATTCTTCCTCCAAATCACCATGAAGGAACACAGTCTTCACATCTAATTATTCTAAGTTCAAATCCTCTACTACAACTATACTAAGCACAACTATATTAGAAGTCATCTTAACAATAGGAGAAAAAATATCATCAAGATCAATATGTTATTTTGTATAAACCCCTTGACCACCAATTGTCTCTGTACCTTTTCCTCCCTCCATCCTCATATTTGATTTTGTATACCCACTTGTTCTACAATGCTCTCTTTGCCTTGGGTAGCTTCACCAAATCCCATGTCTGGTTCTCCATAAGAGAACTATGTTCCTCTTCGATGGCTTGCTCCCACTTCTTCCTAGCATTCATTTACATTCCTTCCTCAAAACAATCTAGTTCTCCACTGTCAGTAAGTAACAAATAACTCAAAGATGGGAAAAAAATTAGGATATCTTCTTACCATAGAAGAACTTCTTACTATAAGAGTTTGGGGTTCCTTTGTAGGATTTCCCTAAACTATCTCATTGGACACCTTACCATTCATAATATCATCTAACACTGTGTACTCTTTTTGTTCTTATTCTTGCAATTGATCCTTATACATGAATTTTTCTTTAAAGACAACATCCCTAGATTATAATATTTTATTGTCTCTAAGACTCCAAATCTGGAAACCAAAGTCATCCTCACCATAACCAATAAAGGTGCATCTTTTAGAATTAACCTCTAACTTGGTCCTCTCTTTCTTGGAAACATAAGCAAATGCCACACATCTAAATACCCTAAGAAAAGAATAATTAACTTTCTTACCAAACCAAGCTTCCTTAGGTATGCCTCCATCCAATGGCACTGAAGGTCATCTGCTAATCAGATATAATATTGTGCTAACTTCTTCTACCCAAAACATTAGGGGAAATCCTTCATACAACCTCATGATCCTAGCACATTCCATGATTATCTTGTTCATCCTATGTAACATTCCATTCTCTTATGGCATTCCTTTAACCATCCTTTGCCTATGAATTCCATTATGTGAACAATAATCATCAAATGCTTTGCTACAATACTCACCTATATTTTCTGACCCGAGACATTTCAACTTGAGACTTGTTTCATTCTTGACCAAAGCTTTCCATCTCTTAAATGTTTTAAACACATTAGATTTATTCTTAATTCAATAAACCCAAACTTTCCTAGTTTCATCATCAATAAATGTAACATAACAATTTTAGCCACCAATAAAAGATACCTAAGCTGGCCCCCATACATCCGAGTGAACCAGGTCTAATTTATTCTCTTTCTTCATAGGTCCAACCCTCAGTAACTTAACTCTACTCTACTTCATGTACACACGATCATCACAAATGTCCAAATCAACCTATTTCAATCTAGGCAACTTGTCTTTCAATATCTTCATGCCCTTTCAGCTTATATGACCAAGCCTATAGTACCACAAAGTTACATCTCAATCTGTAACAACTAAATTATAGTGATCAACCATACTAGTCAAATACAAAGTGTTAAATTTCTTACCTCTCGCAACCATAAGAGCACCCTTGGTAAGTTTCCAGGAGTTTATTGTAAATAACATTGAATATCTCTTACTATCCAACTACCTCACTGATATTAAATAATGTCTTAACTATGGGACATGTCTGACATCCTTTATAAGCCATGTGTTCCCATTCTGCATATTCAACTGAACACAACCCTTCCCTAATATACTATGTGGTTCATCATCACCAAGATAAACATGTCCAAAATATATTTGAACATAATAAATAAAATGATGCCTATGTGGGGTGGCATGATAAGAACCTGTTGAATCTAATACCCAAGATTTAGAAACATTATCTAATGAAATAATTAAAGCATCATGACTAATAGTACTTTATTGTCATATTTACCTCCTTGGTCTCCTCATGTTTGGTCTTCTTGTCCCAAAGTTCCCAACGTTCCTTCTTTATGTGTCCACTTTTCACATAGTGCTAGCACACCATCTTGACTTTAGTTTTAGATATTCCCTGACCCTTTAACTTTCCATGGTTTCCTTTACATCTATTCTTTTGTCTCCATCTAGTCTCCACCATTAAATCATTCCCTAAAGATGATTCCTCAGTGCTTTTCCTTCACATTTCTTCATTAAGAATCACACCTATAACATCCTCAAACTTTAAACTTCCCTTAGTAAGGATGACATTACTCACGGCCATAACTAGGCTATCCCAACTATTAGGTAAGGAGCACACAATCAATAAATCCTTAACTTCATCTTCAAATTTAATACCAAAAATTTTTATCATACTCACAACCATATTAAAATAATTCAAATGATTAGCTATCGAACCATTTTTAGACATTTTCATATTAAATAACATTTTCATCAAAAATATTTTATTATAGGTAGAGGGTTTTTCATATAACTCCACTAATTTCTTCATTAGAATAAATGTGGTTGTCTCCTTTTAAATATTAAAGGAAAATAAAGATACAAGGCACAACCGTATGGCTCCTAGTGCTCTTTTATCAATAAAATTCTAATATGCCAAATCCATACCTAAAGGTTGGCTTGATTTCCCCATCAAAGGGTGATAAATATCTTTATGAAAAAATTAATCTTCCATCTACATCTTCCACAATCCAAAATTCTATCCATTGATTTTTTCAACTCTATATCTACTGTTATTTTCCATAGCTCCCACTCAAGATAATATCTTTCCCTATGATTCACCACTTCAGCAAAACTACTAAAGCTAGCTTTGATACAAGTTGTTAGGAATAAGTGATTAATTATGAAATAACATGAAACACAAAATTCATTTCTCAAAATCACAACAATAGAGACATATGAAAGAAAATTCAGATCTAAGCAAATACACACATAACACTAATATAGCATGGTTCACCTAATGTGGGATACGTCCACCAATAAAATATTTATAATATTATAAACAAGAGTACAAAGAAACTCTCAACAAGAAACCTCCCATAGAGATAACTTTTTCCAACCTGAATTCACACCAGAATTCTTGAGATGCTAAATTACACCTCAAACACAATCACACCGATCAAAGAGAGAATACAAAGCTCAAAATGAGATGCAAAATATAATTCTTAATGTGCTTCCCCTCACCCCTATTTATAATTTCCAAAATCCCTTGAAAAATGTGCCATATGATGTAGATAACCATATCCCCACCAAATAATGGAGGTTACAATCATCTGGGATGAATATAACCTATTAATTATCTTAACACCTTACCCACTTCTCCATAAAATGTGCCACAAATGTGGTAAGTGTTTACCATACTCAAAAATATTCCCTACTATTTTTTAAAGGAAAAACTACATGTTAAAATTACCTTGGTAATTTTATTTTTACCTTAGTGGTGTTAAAACAGGGTCCACATTCAAAACATCAATCAGGGTTTTCAACCACACCCATACTTAGTTTCTTCTTTTCCCCTTCCTAATAATAATAAATAATTCATTGAAATATTTTTTCATACACGATAGGACCCTTCTGTCTCTACTTGGGTTCTTGTTTTCTTGCATTCTCTCTATTCCATGCTCATTAATGAAATCAAAAAATTCTTTTGGGATTAAAACTATGTACATACATCGATTGCTTGAAAGTTTAGTTCACATAGCTTAACTTAAAGGCAAAGTAATCTATCGTAGCTTCAATCTTTATTTCATGCACTCAACCAAACCACTTTCACTAGTTGAACATTAAATGGACTTGAGACAAGGCCCGACTAGGATTTCATCACCTAGATGTAACCTTACCCTTTGCTGGCAATCCCAGTTAGAGGTAATTACTAGGGGGAGAACCAACTCAACTCTCTAGTTGAGTATAATCTCTAGATATCAATATATATTGGCTAAGAAACCAACACCCTTATCACTATGGTATGCAAAGTGATAGGGTACGCCCCAATACCAAGCCACATATTGATTCCAATATAGATTGTTTTTTAGCACCTAAACACAACCTGCAACCAAGATTATACTTCCTCTTTGGTACCTATTCTACAAACCAATTTTAGTTACATGTCTTCTTAAGTCATAAGACAAAAGTGAGATTAATTAAAAATCTAAGGCTTAACATATCCTTTAGAGTGTGATATGATTTCTTTCATCATTTCTTGTCTTCCTTTTGTTTGAGTAGTGAGTTTGTTTATGCTTTCTATCTCCCTTATCTCATATGAGTCTAACTTACCAGCAATGAAGAGACCTTATGGAGAAAAACCCATCACCAATCTAACCTATTTCTTCTACCTCTTAATATATGGAATATGTTTTTAAACCATCAAATTCTCCTCACCCCTCAAGATGTCTTACATTCCTTTAGGAGGTTCCACAAGGAGATGAAAATTTTGTTGATTTCCTAGACAACAATCCTATATCCTTGCAACATAATCTTATAACTATGTCTTACCATATCCCAGCTTAAATCCCATATACAAATATACCTCATGGCATGCCTCCCATGTCATAGGGAGTACCTTCATTATGACAATTACTACCCAACCATTGACTACCCAAGCTTCCTTATCAACCAACAACCCCTTTGAGACTACCACTAAAAACCAACCAACTCAAAATTACCACCTCCCTTATACCTTCTACTCCTACCAACCACTCCTCCATAATAGGAGTGCCTACCTCTAATGCTAACAACCTTCCTTTAGACACCTCTACCCCATCGACCACTAATCTTCTTAAAATCCTTGTGGTGTCCATACCCTCTACCCTGCTATTGATCAATACAAGGGTCACCACCATTCCATTGACCACCAACCTGACTACCACTCCTCTCCAATAAGCACCCCTTGAACCAAACTTTGGATACATCCCCAATCTACAAGGGCATGTACCCACTACCCAACCACATACCTCTACCTACCCTTATGTATCTTGTACCAAACCTTTAACATCCACTTACCCATATGTGGTAACCTCCCAACCTTCTACCCACTCTCATCATGTCTTTCAACCATCCAGTAGTATGCATCTTATAACCCTCTAGGGGCACAGCCCCAAATCAACCTAATGAAGATACTTATGGACAATATGACCACCTTAGTGTCATCCATTTCAGGTGCTCACAACATCTTTTCATATGACCAAATCTATAATGAGCCCATCCATCCATCCATCCATACCTATCAATTCATATCCTTCCTAATGGGATCTTCCCAACTTCTCTAAACTCCAAAGTAAGGAGGATCCCCAACAACACCTTAGGGAATTTAGGCATGCTTTTTATCTCATCACTTATGATGATTCCCTTCTCCTCCACACTTTCCCCATATCTCTGGCGAATCTAGCATTAGATTGGTATAGTGCCATACCTAAGCACTCACTTTTCTTATTCATCCAACTAACTCAAACCTTCTTGGACCATGTTTTGATCTATATCTCTAAGAAACTTTCCATCACTAATCTCTACTTTATCTAGTAGTTTGAGGATGAATCCATTCTCAATTTTGTGGCTCATTGGAGGAGCCTAATTAAATAACTTTCCTTTTCCTTTCCTCAACCCGAACTCATAGATATCTTTGGTTAGGCATGTGCCAAGCATATCTCCTCTACACTACAATTCCAAAGATTCTAAACCTTTGATGAAGCTTTTACCATGGACCACAAGTTAGTGAACTGAGCCATTGATGAAGGAAAGCTAAATCTCAAAAATAAGAACTCAATCTATAACACTAATAACAATTATTCCTTCAAGTAAACAAACCTATCCAATACCAACACCAAGACCAAGGGAACTATTAATATGGTTGACCTAAAAGCTACCCCTCCACCTTCTATCAACAAATCTAATTCCTCTAGTTCCTCAAAGTATAAATCTAGGAATTAAACTCAAAACAACCAAAAGTAATTCAATCCACTTGGAGAATCCTATGCTTCAATCTTGGAGAAGTTATTGAAATCCAATATCATTCAACTTCCTCCTATAAAGACACCCCACCAATTTGACTCCTTTTGTCCTACACCTAACTGGTACAATGATAATGACCTATGTGCCTTTTATCGAGTTATAAGACATGACATCAGTAGGTGCAACACTTTCTAGAGGCTTGTCTATTCTATCATTGATAAGGGGGAGCTTACATTGGAAAACCCCAATTCATAATCAAACCAAGCACTTGATATATTTAGGTAACCCTTTATAAACCATACTCTTACCAAGGATGAGATTAACAATGTCAAGTGCTCTCATGATACCCATACAGTTAATATCGTCCTTGACACACTCATTACTAAAAAGCTTATTTACCAACCCATTTATCTCTCACCCTCTCTGATTATTGAGGTAGTGGAGTTGCCTTCCCTTCCTTAGGATACCCAAGCTAGGAAACACCATCTTCTCCCCCTCTACTTACTGAGTTAGTGGAGCTTGTAGCCACCCTTTTAACTGATATACTGGAACAACCAACCATCGCTACCTCACCCTCAACTTTAGCTACTAAGTGAACCAATCCTCCTTTAGAGATCATTCCCAAGGAAAAAACCCCCATGTTGTTTAGTTGTGTAGATAAAAGCTTCACTAATGAGATAATGTGGAGGTTGCTAGGCTTACACAATAACTGGCATTGGTCACACAGTAACCGGTATTGGTTAGAACCAACCGACATCATTTAAGGGTCGATCGGCATCGGTCATGGCATTGGTCAGAACCAACTGACATCAGTTAGGGGTCGGCCGGCATTGGTCATCTTTAGACCGACACCGACTTGTGTGCATTTCCAGCTTTTCTATTTTTAGGAGAATGGATTTGAGCCTTCGATTTAGGAGGTGGATCTAAGGGTGGTGAATGCATGGCTCATGGAACCCTAGTGTTTTATTATACTATATAATAGGGTTAGATCCTCATAGCATGTAGAACAATTCAGTAATTGAGTTGATTGTAAATGATAGAGAGAGAGAGAGAGAGAACTCTTGAGGGAGAATTACTGTACATCTGTGAGGTGTGAGGAGAGAAATATTTATTCATTGTATTTCCTTCTAGAAGAGTTTAATATAGATTGGTTGTTTCTTGTATCAACTATTATTTGTTGTTTCTGATTTCTAGTTACTTATTACTTTTGGTTTCAATTTCGTGTTTATTTGCTTATACAAAAGTAATCAATTGTACTCTAAGATCCTAACAACTGGTATCAGAGCGTGTTAGTGTTTGTTGATTACAAAATTCACTCATAAGAGTTTTTGATTAAGTGGGAGCAAAGCAATGGTAGAATAAAGTAAACTAAGAATGGAGAAATTCAATGGCAAGAATTATCAATTATGGAGGATGCATATTGAAGATTATCTATATCAAAAAGATCTGTATTTACCATTGGGTGGGGTTTCAAGGAAGCCCATAGATATGGAAGATGAAGAATGGAATTTTCTTGATAGAAAGGCTCTTGGATCTATAAGGTTGAGCCTGGCAGCTTTTGTATTTTCCAACTTATCACAGGCAAAGACAATGGTAGAGTTAATGGATATTTTGGAAAATTTATATGAAAAACCCTCAGCTTCAAATAAGGTATATCTTATGAAGCAATTATTTAATTTGAAAATGCATGAAGGTGGATCTGTATCTAGTCATCTTAATGATTTCCATACAATAGTAAATTAGTTAAATTCAGTCAAAATAGTTTTTGATGATGAAATTAAGGCTCTCTTAATCTTATGCTCTTTACCTGAAAGTTAGCATAGTTTGGTAATGGTAGTTAGTAATATTGCATCTACTTCAAATATCTTGAAAGTTGATGATGTTGTTAGTGTAATCTTGAATGAATAAATTCACAAGAAAAGAATAGGGGAAACATCAATTAATGCTTTAAGTGTTGAAAGCAGGGGAAGGTAAAGAGAGAAGGGAAAGCAAGGGAAATCAAGGTCAAAGATGGGAAGTAGATCCAAATCTAGAAATGGAAGAATAACCTGCTGGAATTGTGGAAAGAAAGGTCATGCAAAGAAAGATTGTTGGTTGAAGGATAACAAAGAAAATCAACATGAAGGTAATAAAGAAGCAAAAGTTGCAGGTATTGTTGCACAAGATGCTCTTATATTTTATTTGGATAATAAATTAGAATCATGGGTTTTAGATTCTGGTGCCTCTTTCCATGCATCCCCAAATAGAGATTTTTTCAATGATTGTGTCCATGGAGATTTTGGAAAAGTTTATTTAGGGGATGATGAGCCTTGTAAAATTGTTGGCAAAGGAAAAGTGCAACTAAAATTGTAGAGTGGCAACACATGGGTGTTGAAGGATGTCATGCATGTACCCATCATGAAGAGGAATCTGATTTCTGCAGGAAAGTTGGGTGATGAGGGTTGCACAATAACTCTCATAGCTGAATCTTGGAAAGTTTCCAAAGGTGAACTTTTATTAGGAAAAGTTAAGGGAGTAGGTACACTTTATCTATCTACTTGTATTACTAATTATTCTCCTTCTATTTTATCTACTTCAGATGTAGATGCAAATTTGTGGCACTGTAGGCTTGGTCACATGAGTGAGAAGGGAATGAATGTTCTTAAGTCAAAAGGTAAGCTTTCAAATTTAAAAAGCATAGATCTATATTTTTGTGAGCATTGTATTTTTGGGAAATAGAAGAAAGTGAGGTTTCTCAAAACTGGGTCAACAAAGAAGAAGCACAAGTTGGACCTTGTTCACACAGACGTGTGGGGACCAGCTCAGGTAGCTTCTATTGGAGGATCACAGTATTATGTTTCTTTCATTGATGATGCTACAAGAAAGGTATGGGTCGATTTCATAAAGAGGAAATATGATGTTTTTGACACATTTATGAAATGGAAAGCTTTGGTTGAGAATGAAATATGTTTGAGATTGAAGTGTCTTAGATCTAACAATGGTGGTGAGTACTACAACAATAAATTCAACTGTTACTATTCTATGAGTGGAATACATAGCGAAAGGATGGTTCCAAGGATACCTTAGCAAAATAGAGTTGCTGAAAGAATGAATAGAACAATAATGGAGCGTGCACGGAGTATGAGGTTGCATGTTGGTTTGCCCTTACAGTTTTGGAAAAAAGCTATAGATACTATGGTTTACCTGATTAATAGAGGACCTTCTACTACACTGGATGGTAGAATTATAGAAGAGGGTTAGACAGGTAAAAAGGTAGATCTTTCATTTCTCAGAGTTTTTGGTTCTGAAGCTTTTGTACACATTGATAAATAAAATAGAAAGAAGTTGGATGCTAAATCTATGTGGTGCACTTTCATTGGTTATGGTTTTGAAGATTTAAGATTCTGGTTGTGGAATTTAGAAACTAACAAAATTATTAGAAGTCCTGATGTAGTTTTCAATGAGAAGGTGATGTATAGTGATCAGCTCAAGAGGCTGAATAATTTTGAGTAGGGCAATCTTGATTTGGAAGAGGTTATGATCCAAAATGAGCTCGTGGGTAAAAATCACCACTCATAGAAAAACATAGAGACTGACGTCAGTCAGGTGGAAATTGATGTCAATCAGGTGGAAACGGACGTCAGTCAGGTGGAAATCGACGTCGGTCATGTAGAATCGACATCAGTCGGGTGCAGACCGACATCGATCAGAGATGACCAAGATCGGTCACTGTTAGAAGAAAATTTGGGCAGACAACAAGCTGTAAATGAGTCTCAAATGCCCATAAGGAAGTCTAAAAGGGTAATTAAACCTCCAATTCATTATTCCCCTTCTTTATACTAATTTTTTCTCACTGATGGCGGAGAACCAAAAAGTTTTGATGAGGCAATGCAGGTAGAATCCAGGAAATAGTGGGAGCATGGCATGAATGAGGAAATTGATTCCTTGGAAGAGAACCATACGTGGGATTTAGTTGAGTTACCAGCCATAAATAAAGCACTAAAAGAAAATGGGTATATAGGTTAAAAGAAGGAGAGAATGGACAAATGAGACATAAGTCCAGGTTGGTAGTAAAGGGATTTGCATAGAAACTAGGTATTGATTTTAGTGAAATTTTTTCTCCTATAGTAAAGATGACTTCTATTCAGACTGTATTGTCTTTAGTTGATATTGAGGATTTGCATCTTGAGCAGCTTGATGTTAAGACATCATTTCTTCATGGAGATTTGGATGAAGAGATATATATGCATCAGTCGGAAGGTTTTGAGGTCAAAGGTAAGGAGAAACTTATGTGCAAGTTGAAGAAAAGCTTACATGGTCTTAAGCAAGCTCCAAAACAATGATATTTGAGGTTTGACAGGTTTATGACAGAGCATGGCTTTAGTAAATGTCAATCTCACCATTGTGTTTATTTTAACAGATTGGATAATGGTAGTTATATTATCTTGTTATTGAATGTAGATGATATGCTTTTTGCAGGTTCACACATGCAAGAAATTACTAAGATTAAGGTAAAATTAGCTCACACATTTGCCATGAAGGATTTAGGAGCAACAAAGAAAATCCTTGGCATGAGTATTAAGAGAGACAAGAAAAATCACAGTTTGATTTTGTCTTAAGAGGATTATGTGAATAAGGTGTTGGAGAGGTTCAATATGCAAGATGCAAAACTGATAAGCACACCTATGGCTAGACACTTCAAGTTGAGCAAAGAATAGTGTCCTAAATCACATGATCAGGTTGAGTACATGATTAGAGTTCCATATGCTTCAGAAGTTGGGATCTTGATGTATGGAATGGTATGCTCTAGACCAGATATTATCCAAGCAGTGGGAGTTGTCAGCAAGTTTATGGCCAATCCAGGAAAGGAACACTGGAAAGTAGTTCAGTGGATTCTTAGATATCTGAGAGGGACCATCAGTAGGCATTTATGTTATGGAGGGTCAAACACTTCTCTACATGGGTATGTAGATTCATATATGGCAGGTGACTTGGATGGTAGGAGAAGCACCATAGGATATGTGTTCACTATTGGTGGAATGGTAATTATATAGATTTCAAAGTTGTAGAATACATTGCAGTCACAGAGGCTAACAAGGAAATGATTTGGATGAATTGGTTCATGAAAGATTTGGGAAAGGAGTAAGAGAGTTGCAAATTGTACAGCGATAGTCAAAGTTTAATTCATTTGGCAAAGAATTCAGCCTTTCATTCAAGAACCAAACAAATATAGCTTAGGTACCACTTCATTATACATGTTTTGGAGGATGGACAGTTGAAGCTGGAAAAGATCCATACAGATAAGAACCTTTCTGATATGTTAAAAAATATTGTAACAAAGGAGAAGTTGAAGCTTCATTCAAATTTTGTTGGTCTTCAAGATTGAACTTGAAGAGGGAGAAACAAGCCAGAGATGTTTAGAGGATGTTATTATACAAGTACAGGTGTAGCTGTTTATCTCCAAGTCGGAGATTTTTGAGTTGTGGACCTAAAAGCTTCACTAATGAGCTAATGTGAAGGTTGTTGGGCTTACACAGTAACCGTCATTGATCACATAGTAACCGGCATCGATCAAAACCAATCGACATCAGTTAGGGGTTAGTCGGCATTGGTCATCTTTAGACTGACACTGACTTCTGTGCGTTTCTAGCTTATTTATTTTTAGGAGAATATATTTGAGCCTTTGATTTAAGAGGTGGATCTAAGGGTGGCGAATGCATGGCTCATAGAACTCTAGTGTTGTAGTATACTATATAATAGGGTTAGATCTTCATAGCATGTAGAACAATTTAGTAATTGAGTTGATTGTAATTGATAGAGAGAGAGAGAGAGAGAGAGAGAGAGAGAGAGAGAGAGAGAGAGAGAGAGAGAGAGAGAGAGAGAGAGAGAGAGAGAGAGAGAGAGAGAGAGAGAGAGAACTCTTAAGGGAGAATTATTGCACATCTATGAGGTGTTAGGAGAGAGATATTTCTTCATTGTATTTCCTTCTGGAAGAGTTTAATACAGATTGGTTGTTTCTTGTATCTCCTATTATTTGTTGTTTCTAATTTCTAGTTACTTATTACTTTTGGTTTCAATTCTGTGTTTAGTTGCTTATACAAAAGTAATCAATTGTACTCTAAGATCCTAACACATGTTTACTCTTCCCATAGTGGAACCACCTATCTCAACCCCACATCCTTTTATTGAGGAAGAGGATTTGGCTACCATCCTTGTGTCTCTACCTAGGGACCTATCTTTTAGGTTTAGCATTTAAGGAATCAAGCCAACCTACAAACCATTCTCTAGGCTAGTGAAAAAATTAGAGTTTATCTCCAACCTTGACATGGATTAAGCCACCTTTTGATAGAAATTATAGATACCTTCTATCACCAAGCAAGAGACTTCAATCATACTTTTGGTAGACCAACCCACTACTTCCTCTATCCAAACTTCTACCTTATCAACCAGACCCAATACAACTCTTACATATTCAATGAACCCTCAACCACGTAATACACTTAAACACTAAACAACCAAATCACCCTCTCAGACCAAGCTAACCAATTTGATCAAGAACCTTGGTATCCTCTTTACACCAAGCCTTAGTCACCAATCTAGGAAATTAGATATAATCTCTTTGAATGCAACAACCAAGATTCAAACCAAAACAATAGAAGAGGTGAAACCAAAAAAAATTTGAAAGCCCTAAATTTTTCCTTCCATTCTGGGGCCTCATCCCTCTACTTGAGCAAGAATCTAGTTACCTCTACCAAAACCTCACCACTTATTTTGGTGACAACTTCACAGTTTCTCTTTGATGTATCTCTTTTCACCACACCAAAAATACCTAAACTACATATCTTATGATCTTCCACCTCTAGTTCATCAACTTCCTTAACTAAATTGAAGTTACCAACAAAGCATACCACCCTACCCAAAACACCTACCACCAAACCTATTTACAATCAACCTCCTATCGCAACCACCACCAAAAAAACCACCACACCTTTACTATCTTTAGATAAATATTATTCAACCATTTTTCATAGGTTATTACAAACCTATTTTTTAACCCTACCTCCCATCAAACCATTTAACCCTATAGCTTCTAAACCCATCTAGTATAATGACCACCATGTATGTTCTTAACATAGCACACCTAGCCATGATACATAGAATTGTAAATCTCTATAAACCATCATCTACCATGTTTATGACAAGGATGATCTATAATAAATGAACATCTTATGATCCCCATACAAATCTAATGACCCACGATACCTACCCAAAACTTACCCACTCCTCAACTCTGACCTCAGAGCGAAGATAAATTTGAGCAATCCTCTAGCTCAACCTGTCCTTCTATGCATACTATTAAAGTTGTCACTAAAACATAATAGAAAGATAAGGAGAAGGCTAAGGTTTCCATTCCTTAGACATACCCCTCTTCAAAATCCCAACCAACCTATAACCAACCTTATCCATCCTTGGCTAAACCCAAGGTGTCTATCTAAGGTGCCTCCCAATCTAACCCGTCAAAATCCATCAGGAGAGTTATCTTCAAACAACTTCACCAAAACCTGATGAAGATGAGGCTAAATTAGTTAATCTCTACCTCTCCCAATCATTTCTAAGCACTAATAAAGGCTTTGCAATCCATTGAGGTCCAACTCGAGAACCCCCAACCTCTAGCAACCTTTGTTGGTACCCTTTAAATTTCCAACCTTGTTACTTTTAAGGATTCTAAAATACCTTCCATCTACTCTAAAGACCTAGATCCCCCTCTCTTTATTACTACTTACATCAAATAAACCTACATCAAATGGGTGATGATTGATGGGGGAGCTAACATTAACATCATCTCCTCTCATGCCTACAACCAACTAAACTTGTTGGACAATATCATGCTTGAATCTTTAGTCATCCTTCATTCCTTCAATAATACCATGGACACTACGTTGGGAAATATCATCCTTATAAACTTTTATATGTTACACAAGGGGAATTCCAATACAACATCTTATTAGGATGACTTTGGATTCACTCCAGGGGCTGTGTTCCCTCTACCCTCCACTATTATATTAAGTTTGATCCTAAATTCTACATCATCACCATCCAAGATAACCCCAGTCCTTTCTCAACATGCAACATGACCTACCACCCAAATGATTTCCTCATACCCCCATCTATCACACCCTTAGTAGCTAAAACCTAACCTTTAATCACCAAAGTAGATATCATATCCCCTTTCACTAATGAGGCATCAACTAGTTCCTCTATAAATTTTCACCAAATCCCTACCATAGACGCTTTGAAATTCATGTTCTATCACCTTTCATTGGGGAAATATAACCTTTTTTCCATTGATTATTTCCCTACTCCATACGAGTATGGGAAACTTACCTACCAACTGGGCTATGACCTCAATGTCAGGACTATCATTCCCTTTCGACCTCCCCACCATCAAAGTCATTTTGTCTATGGGGGACTCAAAAATCTCTATGTTCTTCTATCACCTCTCTTCCACCTTGACCATTCACTATCAGTTTCTCTTAACTGAATAAATCAAACTTTTCCAAGACATACCTTCAATAGGATATAATAAGTTAATCTCTCGTATTAATACACTAATATGGTATGTTAAAAAAGTTTGGATCCCTCAAGGATTTCCTAAATTAAATACAAATCTATGGTTTATTGAAAGAAGAATAAATCTATTTTATAGGATGGGATTCAAAGTATTAGTTTTTAGGGGCCCACTTGGTGAGTTGTTTGTAAGAATAATTTAGAGTCTGTGAACCATGTCCTCCTCCATTATATTTTTTGTAGATAAGTTGGTCTCGATTCTTTAATAAAATCAAGAGACTTTGGGTAACAACATGTTCTATTTAGCATCTTTTAATTAATTTGACATAAGAGTGAGGGGATCAAGTTATAAGTATTTGGGTTATGACCCCATCTTTGAGTATTTGGAGTTAATGTAAAAAAGAAATAATAGAATCTTTAGGAACCAGTCCCTCTCTGAAAAAATATTTTTGTTAAGATAGAGGCACTCTTTCAAGAAGTTTTAAAGGTTAAAGTTCCTTTTCCAAAAAATAAAATCATTGTAGAGGAACATCTTATTCTCTTAAAATGAAATTTATTGAAAAAAAAATTTGACCTTCTTCCTCAAATAAGCACAAGGTTATTAGCCTCTTAGAATCCCCCAAGCATCAATTATATCAAGATAGATTTTGGTGGGGCATCCAAAGGTAATTCGAGTATTTTTAGAGGTGGAGGCATCTTCAGGGACAATTTAAGACAAGTGTTATCATGTTATGCCTTCAAAATTCCATGGTCTTCATACAATTCAGCTAAATCAATAGCTCTTCTCAAAGGTTTGAGATCTGCTATTGATTATAATTTTCAGAAATTATTTTTGAAAGGTGATTTTATCTTAATTTTAAATGGAGTTAAATCTAGCAAATCTTACTAGTGGTAGATCAATTCAATCATTCAATATATCTTCCATGTCATTCCTTTTTTCTACAATATTTAACTCTCCCACAACTATCATGACACTAACTCTCTACCAGTCTTTTCGGCTAATTTTGGAGATATTCACCTTATTTCTAAAGAATATTGGCATTAGGATGATCTCCTTAGTTGGGAATAATGTAAATAATTAATTATAAAATACTTGATCTAATTACAACATCTCATTTGATTAAGCTGTCATCAAATGAATCAGTGATCTAACTTTTTGAGAGTTTATTGTAGTCATCTTCCTCCTTGTTTTAGAATATTGGATTGATTGTGTTTGGGATTCTTTGAGAAGCCATGGTTTTTATCTTGGGTTCAAACATCATTAATGTTTTTAAAGTGGTGGTCTTGGATTCGTGCATGTTGGATGTTCTCAAAGTTTGTGTCTAATAATTTTTGTGGTGTTTTCCTAAATTTTATAGAAACTAGAAATCTGCACACTACAATTCTAAATGTCAAAAACACCCTTGAACTACCTAGGACCCCATTGGGACAAATTTCACCTCTTGACCACTAATCGGTCCCAACTACAGTCATTTTACCCAACTAGCTTAACCTAGATTTTACCCACCTTTTTACCTTCACCCTCTATCGTCGATGGTCACCCTGACCACCGACGATCAGGGTGCACCTCCTTAACCAAAAACATGTAAACCACCCACTTTGATTTTCTAAATATAAGTTGTTTAAATCTTGTTGTGAGCCTTTGCATGGATAATTTATAATTAGATAGCCTGGTTGAACCTTCACTTCCACCTCTTACTTATGCCTATAAGAAGAGAGGAGCCTGAAGGTGAAATGGATATTTAATCATTATCAAGAACTTTATGCATCTAGGAGTTTCTTTCCTATAGGTCAATCATTATTAGTAATCTCGTAAACCAGCTATTATATCAAAGAGCTAAATTTTTCATTACCTCTCCACTAAGCCTTCAAGTATTATTACTCTATCAAAATTGAGCTAGATTATACCAATAGATAAAACACCTCAACCATCCACCCAATTGACTTCTTGTAAAACAAGTACTTGTTTATTAGTATTCATCTACTTTTTTTCCATTTTGCAATCAACCCAAACCTTATCTATCTCTCAGAATCCATCTTTTAGGTCTCGCCATCAGCGAAATTACCAACATAGATCCTCATGCAGTAACTGTCGATAGTTGACTCAATAGTTGAGAATTAAGTGGATGTACTTTTATAAACTATTTTTTATATATTTATTGGTTTAATTTTTTAAAATTAATTAAGTCTTATTTATTTTATTGTATTTATTTAAGTCTAATTAAATGTTTATAAACATAATTATTACAATTTAAATATAATTTATTTATTCATAAAAAAATAAAAAATAAAATATTAGAAAAATGATTTTTATTTATTTTTTGATTGCATGTCTGACGGTATTACATGGAATTACTGAATTACATAGAATGTTGGCATCTTTGTCCATATTTCAGAAATAAATATGTAGTAGATTTATAGTGTTGAATAAGAACACATCTAAATCAGAGTAAAGGACATTCATACCATCAAAATCATGTAAGACACGATCCTAATCTTAACTGCTTAACTCTCCATATCAAATATCTAAAAAAAATTTGAATATAATAACAATTTCTTTTTTTCAATATTATAATTGTAGATACTCTCATTTCTTTAATGAAAAAAAGAAAAGACAACAACAACTCAATCATATATGTAAATACTTAAATACTAAATCCTTTTATTATAAATATTTTAAGAAAATCACAATAACTACTCACAAAGGTTATCCACATAACTGTGAACAACATACGACAGATATCTAAGAAAATGGTTGGGGGAAGCCTTCAATTATATGGTTGGTGGAAGCCTTCAATTATATTGAAGGATAGTGCATGATTTGTTATTGGAATTTTGTTAATATGGAGATTACATTGGGTCAACACACTCGTGGTTAATTACACGTGTCTTGAAGGGATGGGCTTCAACTCTTTTGTCGATCCGTATGCCTTGAATGAACTCTCTAAGTACGTGTAAAGACAAATAAAATTGAATGGGAGTGAGAATCTCCATCTAAACATGGATAGCACGCTTGAAATTATATATTTTTCAAAGGGAACTTGTATCCAGACCATAGGAAGTAATCATTTGTCAAGGGAATCTAATCCCAAAAAACTAATACCATGTTATGAGTAATTATATATTTCTGATGTGGAGGAGAATTTGACCAAATTAGGTCTGTGGAAAGATTTTTTTCAGTTTATAAAGGCCCATCTGGGTTCAGGTCTTCATTCATTCCCTTAGCATTTACAATTGCATTTGATGTTGGATACATTTGTTTTGTTGCCATGGCTTAAATAGCAACTAGTGATTCTAGACACACTGTGCTGGCTAAGTTTAAGGCAGATCTCAGTGCCCAACAGCTTGAGCATCTCACTACAGAACTGGAAGAGCTTTGCTCTAACCTTGACTGTGTCAAATCTTTTGAATGGTAAGTGACTCAACAAAATTTTCTTCTGATTATTTTTTTTAAGTGAATCATGACACCGTGAGTAATGAAGTTTGATATCGATTTGTTGACAGGGGAACAGATGTTGGAGAAGTGAAAAGACAGAAGGGCTTCACTCACATATTTGTTATATCATTTTATAGAGCTGAAGGACTTGATGCCTATGCTTCCAAGTTCATGGCCTCCATTGAAGACATCCTTATTCTCGATTACAAACCATCGTATGCCAAGTCTAACTTCCGTGTCTCTCAAACTGTATGAAGAATCTCAGTCGTTACAAAAATTGCTGCTGACTGAAGAGTTATGGACCTCTTGCTAAGTGAAAATAAAGTGAGAAAAAAGAGACCTGGATTTATCAATGTCTTGCAAGTTGGTCGTGAAACGTTTTTTTTTTGAGAGCCAAGAGTATCTTGTTTGTAATTATCTCGTGATTATTCAAAGGTACTTAATAAAATATTCAATAGTTGCTAAACGACTATTAACAATAGTTAACCAAACCACTCACTATCATAATATATAATACGTATTTGGAAGTACTTTAGTAGTGGACAAAGTACAAAATACCTAATAGTTGTTTCAGTGTTTTAAATATACATTTAATTTTTTTTTTAATAATAACATAAAATAATTAATGACATTATGATATGTAGGATTTATATATACTAATATAAATATTGTATTAATTATTTTTTAATTGTATTTTAAATTGTGAAATAGGATTTATTCATTTTTTGTGAGAAAGAACTTGTTAGAGAATGGACGGACAAAAATATGTAACCATCAAATCTATATATAGTTTTTTTGTTTTGCTTGGGAGACCATCACAATGATGCAACTGTATCCAATTTCCATGTGGGTGGTGACTAAGTAGCATTTGTAGCATTAAGTTGGAATTTGTAAAAGAGTTTTTTTTGTTAGGATGTGATGTATCATCGAACTTGTTACGGGAAAAAATTTGCATATCCCAATTGCTAGCTCGGGGACACCATTATCATCTCCATTATCTTAATATTTAGACAATTTCATTGAATTAAGGTTTTGTTTCCATATTATATAGAGATAAAACTATTCATTGCCATTTTTCAATGTTTTAAGGTGACAATATAAGGTGATGTTTAAATTAGATTCAAATCCAATCACAGCTTCATAGTTAGACAACTTCAAACCTATAGTGCTTTGCAACACCCTCTACAAGATTATTTCAAAAGCCTTGGTTAATCGTCTCCAAATCCTCCTTCTGCTTATTATTTCAGAACAACAAGGTGGTTTTGTTCAAAACAAACAAATCTTAGATGGTGTTATTATTTTCCACAGGCTAATTCACTTTGCTAAACTGAAAGAGGTAACTATAATCATCAAACTTGATATTAACAAAGCTTATGATAGGGTAAATTGGAACTTTTTTTTTCAAAATCCTTAAGAATTTTGGGTTCTCAGAGGCTTAGTGTGACTGGATTAAATCCTGCATCTCTACTCATATGTTCTTAATTCTTGTAAACATAGCCCTAAGTGGTTTTGTCAATGCTTTAAGAGGTCTCCATTAGTGAGATCCCACCTCACCCTACCTCTTCATCATCATGGCAGATGCAATGGGTAAGCCTTCTAAAAGGCAAAATCACTAAATCTCATTAGTAGCTTCAACATTACTGAACATGTAAACTTCGTCCATGTGAAGTTTGTGGATGATATTATTTTAGGAAACTCTACTTGCATTCTAGAAGATAGATTGCTAAATAGAATACTAGATTGGTATCTAGCATGCTTCAGGTTAGGAGGTTAACGTCTTGAAATCTAACATTTTCTTCCTGCACACTTTGCTTTACAAATAAAATAATATATAATAAATTATTAGATTTTCTTTAGATTCTCTTCGTAGCAAATACTTGGTGATCCCCCACATTGATGGTGTATCAAAACAAATATTTTGAGACAATATGACCACAACTTTATAGAATAAATTGGTTTCTTAGAAAGGTAAATGACTCTCTTAGGCAATAAAATTAAAATTAATTTAATCAGTTCTCCAATCAAAACAGTCTACATGATGTTAGTCTCAGAAGCTCAAGATAGTGTTAAATCTAAATTAGCTAACATTATGGGGGGGAAAAACTATGGAATAGTCCTTCTAATTCTAATAAACTTGTTTTAATGAAATTGGAAGAGGTTTGTTTTCCTAAATCTAAAAGTGGGGTGGTAATCAAATTTTTTTTCAAGATGAATGGTGATTTTAGAGAAAATCTTCTATGGAGAATCTATTATGACAAAGACAACTCTTGGAGCATCTTGCTTTGAAGAAAGTATCTTGATAACATAGATGATCATGCCCATATTTTAACTTCAAATCATTGGATGTATGGGTCTCATAACTAAAATTTCCTTGGGAAATGTAGAGACCTTATCTCTAACTCCCTCTATTTGGATATTAAAAAATATAGATTTGTTAAATTTTGGAAGGATGTTTGGTCTAATGTGGGTCTTATCTGCAATCATCCTTCCTTCAACATATTAGAAGTGTAATTTTCAAACATATGGGGAGCCCTTGTTTTTAATTACTGGGTTAAAGCTCAAAGTGTATGCTGCCCTCAAAGAAGATGGAAAAATCCAAGTCTTTGTATAACTAACCATTCCTCTAATCTTCTTATTTCTTTCAACATTTTTATAAATTTCACCCTATCAGTAGCTCAAAGGAGATTGATGGATTAAAATATAATGGAGATCCTTCTAGCATTTTTTTAGTGAAACGAGGATATAATAAGTTAATCTCTCATAGTAATACACTAATATGGTATGTTAGAAAAGTTTGGATCCCTCAGGGATTTCCTAAAGTTAATACAAATCTATGGCTTATTGAAAGAAGAATAAATCTATTTTCTAGGATGGGATTGAAAGTATTATTTTTTAGGGGCCCACTTGGGGAGTCTTTTTTAAGAATAATTTAGAATTTGTGAACCATGTCTTCGTCTATTACACTTTTTTAGATAGTTTGGTCTCGATTCTTTAATAAAATGAACAGACTTAAGGTAACAATAAGTTACATTTAACATCTTTTAATTAATTTGACATAAGAGGGAGGGGATCAAGTTAGAAGTATTTGGGTTTGGCCCCATCTATGAGTATTTAGAGCTAATGTAAAAAATGAAATAATAGAATCTTCAGGAACCTGTCCCTCTCTGAAAAAATCTTTCTATTAAGATAGAGGCACTCCTTCAATAAGTTTTAAAGGTTAAAGTTCCTTTTCCAAAAAATAAAATCATTGGAGAGGAACATCTGATTCTCTTAAAATGAAATTTATTGAAAAACAACTTCAACCTCCTTCCTCAAATAAAGTCAAGGTTATTAAATTTTTATAATGCCCTAAGTGTCAATTATGTCAAGATAAATTTTGGTGGGGCATCCAAAGGTAATCCAAGTATTCTTAGAGGTGGAGACATCTTTAGAGATAATTTGAGACAAGTTTTATCATGTTTTGCCTTAAAAATTCCATGGTCTTCAAGTAATTCGGCTAAATCACTAGCTCTTCTCAAAGGTTTGAGAACTGCTATTGATTCTAATTTTAGGAAATTATTTGTGCAAGGTGATTTTATCTTAATTGTCAATAGAGTTAAATCTAGAAGATCCTACTAGTGGTAGATCAATTCATACATTCAATATATCTTCCATGTCATTCCTTTTTTTGAGGAAATTTAACTCTCCCACAACTATCATGACACTAACTCTCTAATGGTTTTTTTGGGTAATTTTAGATATCTTCACCTTATTCGTAACGAATATTTTCATTGGGATGGTCTCCTTAGTTGGGAATAATTAAAATAATTATTTATAAAATTATTGATCTACGTACAACTTCTCATTTGATTAAATTATCATCAAAGGAATCAATGATCTAACTTTTTGAGAGTTTATTATAGTCATCTTCCTCCTTGTTTTAAATTCTTGGATCGATTGTGTTTGGGATTCTTGGAGAAGCCATGGTTTTTATCTTGGGTTCAAACAACATCAATGTGTTTAAAGTGTTAGTCTTGGATTTGTGTGTGAAGGATGTTCTCAATGTTTTTGTCTAATAATTTCTATGGTGTTTTCCTAAATTTTGTAGAAACTAGAAATATGCACACTATAATTTTGAATGTGAAAAACACCCCTAAAATGCCTAGGACCCCATTGGGACCAATTTCACCTCTTAACCTCTAATCGGTCCCAACTACAGTCAGTTTACCCAACTAGCTTAACCTAGATTTTACCCACCTTTTTACCTTCACCCTCGACCGTCAATGGTCATCCTGACCATTTACTGTCAAGGTGCAATTCCTTAACCAAAAACATGTAAACCACCCACTTTAATTTTCTAAATATAAGTTGTTTAAATCCTATTGTGATCTTTTACATGGATAATTTATAATTAGATAGCCCAGTTGAACCTTTACTTCCACCTCTTACTTGTGCTTATAAGAAGAGAAGAGCCTGAGGGTGAAATGGATATATAATCATTATCAAGAGCTTGGTGAATCTAGGAGTTTCTTTCCTATAGGTCAATCATTATTAGTGATCTAGTGAACCATCTATGATATCAAAGAGCTAAATTTTGCATCGCCTCTCCACTAAGCCTTCAGGTATTATTACTCTATCAAAATTGAGCTAGATTCTACCAACATATGAACTACCCCAACCATCCACCCAATTGACTTCTCATAATACAAGTACTTGTTTCTCTGGATTCATCTACTTTATTTCCATTTTGCAATCAACCCAAACCTTATCTATCTCTCAAAATCCATCTTTTGGGTCTTACCAATCAGCCAAATTACTAACCCAAATCTTCATGTAGTAACCATCGATAGTTGACTCAATAGTCAACGATCTATCCAACCATTGATAGTCATCTGGACCATTGATGATCACCTTAAAAACTGATAGTCAGCTTAACTACCAATAATCATTGTGGTAGTGAAAACCAAAAAGATAATTTCATCTACTGTCACCTAATCAAACCTAATTTTCTATGTTCCTACCTATTCATAGACCGCTTTATAATTTTTTGAAGCATACCCCAACCCTCTAGCACTAATATTAATTAGTTTTTCACTAATTTAATCATTTCTAGCATATTTTTTAGTAAGCACTCTTGTATTCAATTTTAGTATCTTTTCATTCATTGTTGTAACTACTTTCCTATTCTATTTATAGGATTAATTATTTTAAATGTGTGGATTGATATCCCCTAAGAAAGCTCTCACTTTCAAGATCTAGCTATTGCTAGGCAATCCACTCAACTATCTATCTAAAAAACAAGTTTACTTTAGTATTTTCTTATCTACAAGTCATCCTCCCAATTCAAAGAAGAGCTCTTCATAATATTCTAATTTCAATACACACACACACACACACACACACACACACACACACACACACACACACACACACACACACACACACACACACACACACACACACATCATGTTAATAATAAGTGATTAATTATGTAGTAACATGCAACATGCAATTCATTCCTCAAAATCACAACAACAGAGACATATGAAATAAAATTTACTTCTAAGCAAATACACACATAACATTGATATAACGTGGTTCACCCAATATGGCCTATGTCCACCAAGAATCTCTCTATAATATTATAAAAAAGAGTAAAACATAACATTAAACAAGAGAGCTCTCATGGATATAATTTTCTCCAGCCTAAATTCATATCAAAATTCATAAGATGCTAAGTTATACCTCAAAATTAATCACATTAATCGAAGAGAGAATACAAAGATCAAAATGAGATATAAAATGTAATGCTTAATGTGTTACCCATAACCCATATTATACTTTCCAAAATCCCTTGAAAAATTCACCATACCATGGAGATAACCATATCCCACCAAATAAGGGAGGTTACAACCTCCTGGGATAAACATAATCCCCCGATTCTCTCAACATGTTACCCACTTCTCCATAAAATATGCAACAAATGTGGTAAGTGGTTATCATACTCAAAAATACACCCAAATATTTATGAAAATAAAAATTAAATGTTAAAATTACCTCGGTAATTTTATTTTTACCTTAGGGGTGTCAAAACAGGCTCCACATTCAACAATCTCCCACTTGGTGTTTGTTTCTCCTTAAACAAAATTTAACAATCCACCATGATCTTCATGAAGACCAAAAAAAATTAAACATAACCTAAACTTCTCTAATGTGACTAACTTGGTCATCATATCCATAAGATTATAGCTCATATGTATCTTCTCTAGCTTCACCATGTTCTAAAAAGTTGTCCTGATGAAATGATACCACAACTGTATTTGCTTCATCCTTGAGTGGAAAATAGAGATATTAGCTAAATGTATAACACTTTGACTATCACTATGTAATCACCCAACTTCTTTATTATGCATCAACTCATTAAGAAACTATTGTAATAAATTCATCTCCTTGCTAGTGTAAGCCACAACCTTCTATATTTGAGAATTCCAACTAACCATTGTATCCCTGATAGTAAATACATAACCTATCATACTCCTCTGGTTATCACCATCCCTACCCATATTTGAGTCCACATAACCATGCAATGTGGTGTCTAATCCACTAAAACATAATCTTGTACCCATGGTTCCTCTCAAATATCAAAGAATCTAGTTCACTATTTGTCAGTACCCATAACTTGGATTACTCATTTACCTACTTACTATTACCACTGCATGGGCAATACCTGGCCTAGTAAAAATCATAGCATACATCAGGATACCAATCTCTAATGAGTAAGGTAACTTGGACATATTTAATTTTTCTTCTTCCATCTTGGGACACTGCTCCTTTGATAATCTAAAATGGCATGCCAAAGGAGTCCAATCAGCTTATCATCCTGCATACTAAACCTCTCCAAAACTTTCTTCACGTAGTCTTCCTAGGATAAGATCAACTTCCTCTCCTTCATATCTTGATTTATCTTCATACCAAGAATTTGCTTTTTTACACCTAAATCCTTCATAGAAAAGAAATCACCAAGATGTTTCTTGAGTATTTGAATCTATTGCATGTTCTTTCTTCCAACTAATATGTTATCTACATACAAACATAGGATAATATAATTACCATCATCAAATCTATTGACATACATGCAATGGTTAGAGTGATACCTAGAGTAACCCTATTAGAACATAAAGCTATCAAACATCTTATACCATTGTTGTGGAGCTTATTTAAGACCATACAAGCTCTTCTTTAGTCTTCACAACAATTTATCCTTTCCTTCGACCTCATAACCCTATGGATGCTCCATATATAATTCTTCCTCCAAATCACCATGAAGGAACACAGTCTTCACATCTAATTATTCTAAGTTTGAATCCTCTACTACAACTATACTAAGTAAAATTATAATAGAAGTCATCTTAACAATATGAGAAAAAATATCAAGATCAATACTTTATTTTATACAAACCCTTTGACCACCAATTGGCCCTGTACCTTTTCCTTCCTCCATCCTCATATTTGATTTTGTATACCCACTTGTTCTACAATTCTCTCTTTCCCTTGGGTAGCTTCACCAAATCCCATGTCTGGTTCTCCATAAGAGAACTATGTTCCTCTTCGATGGCTTGCTCCCACTTCTTCCTAGCATTCGTTTACATTCCTTCCTCAAAACAATCTAGTTCTCCACCGTCAATAAGTAACAAATAACTCAAAGATGTGAAAAACATTTAGGATATCTTCTTACCATAGAAGAAATTATTACTATAAGAGTTTTGGGTTCCTTTGTAGGATTTCCCTGAACTATCTCATTGGACACCTTACCATTCATAATATCATCCAACACTGTGTACTCTTTTTGTTCATATTCTTGCAACTGATCCTTATACATGATTTTTTCTTTAAAGACAACATCCCTAGATTATAATATTTTATTGTCTCTAAGACTCCAAATCTGGAAACTAAAGTCATCCTCACCATAACCAATAAAGGTGCATCTTTTAGAATTAGCCTCTAACTTGGTCCTATCTTTCTTGGCAACATAAGCAAATGCCTCACATGTAAAGACCCTAAGAAAAGAATAATTAACTTTCTTACCAAACCAAGCTTCCTTAGGTATGCCTCCATCCAAAGGCATTGAAGGTCATCTATTAATCAAATATACTACTATGCTAACTGCTTCTACCCAAAACATTAGGGGCAACCCTTCATGCAACCTCATGCTCCTAGCACATTCCATGATTATCTTGTTCATCCTCTCTAACATTCCATTCTCTTATGGCATTCCTTGAACCATCCTTTGCCTATCAATTCCATTATGTGAACAATAACCATCAAATGCTTTGCTATAATACTCACCTCCATTGTCTGACCTGAGACATTTCAACTTGAGACTTGTTTCATTCTTGACCAAAGCTTTCCATTTCTTAAATGTTTTAAACACATTAGATTTATTCTTAATTCAATAAACCCAAACTTTCCTAGTTTCATCATCAATAAATGTAACATAACAATTTTAACCACCAATAAAAGATACCTAAGCTGGCCCCCATACATCCGAGTGAACCACGTCTAATTTATTCTCTTTCTTCATAGGTCCAACCCTCAGTAACTTAACTCAACTCTACTTCACATACACATGATCATCACAAAAGTCCAAATCAACCTATTTCAATCTAGGCAACTTGTCTTTCAATATCTTCATGCCCTTTTAGCTTATATGACCAAGCCTATAGTACCACAAACTTACATCTCCATCTGTAACAACTAAATTATAGTGATCAACCATACTAGTCAAATACAAAGTGTTAAATTTCTTACCTCTCACAACCATAAGAGCACCCTTGGTAAGTTTTCAGGAGTTTATTGTAAATAACATTGAATATCTCTTACTATCCAACTACCTCACTGATATTAAATAATGTCTTAACTGTGGGACATGTCTGACATCCTTTATAAGCCATGTGTTCCCATTCTGCATATTCAACTGAACACAACCCTTCCCTAATATACTACATGGTTCATCATCACCAAGATAAACATGTCCAAAATATATTTGAACATAATAAATAAAATGATGACTATGTGGGGTGGCATGAAAAGAACCTGTTGAATCTAATACCCAAGATTTAGAAACATTATCAAAGGAAATAATTAAAGCATCATGACTAATAGTACTTATTTTCATATTTACCTCCTTGGTCTCGTCATGTTTGGTCTTCTTGTCCCAAAGTTCCCAACATTCCTTCTTTATGTGTCCACTTTTCACAGAGTGCTAGCACACCATCTTGACTTTAGATTTAGATATTCCCTAACCCTTTGACTTTCCATGGTTTCCTTTACATCTATTATTTTGTCTCCATCTAGTCTCCACCATTAAATAATTCCCTAAATATGATTCCTCTGTGCTTTTCCTTCACATTTTTTCATTAAGAATCACACCTATAACATCCTCAAACTTTAAACTTCCCTTAGTAGGGATGACATTACTCACAGCCATAACTAGGCTATCCCAACTATTAGGTAAGGAGCACACAATCAATAAATCCTTAACTTCATCTTCAAATTTAATACCAATAAAAGTTATCATACTCACAACCGTATTAAAATAATTCGAATGATTAGCTATCAAACCATTTTTAGACATTTTCACATTAAATAACCTTTTCATCAAAAATATTTTATTATAGGTAGAGGGTTTTTCATATAACTCCCCTAATTTCTTAATTAGACTAAATGTGCTTGTCTCTTTTGAAATATTAAAAGAAAATAAAGATACAAGGCACAACCATATGGCTCCTAGTGCTCTTTTATCAATAAAATTCCAATCTGCCAAATCCATACCTAAAGGGTGGCCTGATTTCCCCATCAAAGGGTGATAAATATCTTTGTGAAAAAATTAATCTTCCATCTACATCTTCCACAATCCAAAATTCTATCCATTGAATTTTTCAACTCTATATCTACCATTATTTTCCATAGCTCCCACTCAACATAATATCTTTCCCTATGATTCACCACTTCAACAAAACTACTAAATCTAGCTTTGATACGAGTTGTTAGGAATAAGTGATTAATTATGCAATAACATGAAACACAAAATTCATTCCTCAAAATCACAACAATAGAGACATATGAAAGAAAATTTAGATCTAAGCAAATACACACATAACACTAATATAGCATGGTTCACCTAATGTGGGATATGTCCACCAATAAAATCTTTATAATATTATAAACAAGAGTACAAAGAAACTCTCAACAAGAAACCTCTGATAGATATAAATTTTTCCAACTTGAATTCACACCAGAATTCTTGAGATGCTAAGTTACACCTCAAACCCAATCACACCGATCAAAGAGAGAATACAAAGCTCAAAATGAGATGCAAAATATAATTCTTAATGTGTTCCCCCTCACCCCAATTTATAATTTCCAAAATCCCTTGAAAAATGTGCCATATCATGTAGATAACCATATCTTCACCAAATAATGGAGGTTACAATCACCTGGGATGAAAATAACCTATTAATTGTCTTAACACCTTACCCACTTCTCCATAAAGTGTGCCACAAATGTGGTAAGTGTTTAGCATACTCAAAAATATTCCTTACTATTTGTTAAAGTAAAAACTACATGTTAAAATTGCAATGGTAATTTTATTTTTAACTTAGGGGTGTTGAAACAGGGTCCACATTCAAAACATCAAACAGGGTTTTCAACCACACCCATACTTAGTTTCTTCTTTTCCCCTTCCTAATAATAACAAAAAAATTCATTGAAATATTTTTTCATACACGATAGGACCCTTCTGTCTCTACTTGGGTTCTTGTTTGCTTGCATTCTCTCTATTCCATGCTCATTAATGAAATCAAAAAATTCTTTTGGGATTAAAACTATGTACATACATCGATTGCTTGAAAGTTTAGTTCACATAGCTTAAATTAAAGGCAAAGTAATCTATCGTAGCTTCAATCTTTATTTCATGCACTCAACCAAACCACTTTCACTAGTTGAACATTAAATGGACTTGAGACAAGGCCCGACTAGGATTTCATCACCTAGAAGTAACCTTACCCTTTGCTGGCAATCCCAGTTAGAGGTAATTACCAGGGGGAGAACCAACTCAACTCTCTAGTTGAGTATAATCTCTAGATATCAATATATATTGGCTAAGAAACCAACACCCTTATCACTATGGTATGCAAAGTGACGGGGTAGGCCCCAATACCAAGCCACATATTGATTCCAATATAGATTGTTTTTTAGCACCTAAACACAACCTAAAACCAAGATTAGACTTCCTCTTTGGTACCTATTCTACAAACCAATTTTAGTTACGTGTCTTCTTAAGTCATAAGACAAAAGTGAGATTAATTAAAAATCTAAGGCTTAACATATCCTTTAGAGTGTGATTTGATTTCTTTGATCATTTCTTGTTTTCCTTTCGTTTGAGTAGTGATTTTGTTTATGCTTTCTATCTCCCTTATCTCATATGAGTCTAACTTACTAGCAACGAAGAGACCTTATGGAGCAAAACCCATCACCAATCTAACCTATTTCTTCTACCTCTTAATATATCAACTATGTTTTTAAACCATCAAATTCTCCTCACCCCTCAGGATGTCTTACATTCCTTTAGGAGGTTACATAAGGAGATTAAAATTTTGTTGATTTCCTAGACAACAATCCTATATCCTTGCAACATTATCTTATAACTATGTCTTACCATATCCCAGCTTCAATCCCATTTATATATATACCTTATGGCATGCCTCCCCATGTCATAGGGAGTACCTTCATTATGACAATTACTACCCAACCATTGACTACCCAAGCTTCCTTATCAACCAACAACCCCTTTGAGACTACCACTAAAAACCAACCAACTCAAAATACCACCTCCCTTATACCTTCTACTCCTACCAACCACTCCTCCATAATAGGAGTGCCTACCTCTAATGCTAACAACCTTCCTTTAGACACCTCTACCCCATTGACCACTAATCTTCTTAAAATCCTTGTGGTGTCCATACCCTCTACCTTGCTACTAATCAATACAAGGGTCACCACCATTCCATTGACCACCAAACCGACTACCACTCCTCTCCAATAAGCACCCCTTGAACCAACCTTTGGCTACATCCCCAATCTACAAGGGCATGTACCCACTACCCAACCACATACCTCTACCTACCCTTATGTATTCTGTACCCAACCTTTAACATCCACTTACCCATATGTGTTAACCTCCCAACCTTCTACCCACTATCATCATGTCTCTCAACCATCCCAGTAGTATGCATCTTATAACCCTCTAGGGGCACAGCCCCAAATCAACCTAATGAAGATACTTATGGACAAGATGACCACCTTAGTGTCATCCATTTCAGGTGCTCACAACATATTTTCATATGACCAAATCTATAATGATCCCATCCATCGATCCTTCCATACCTATCAAGTGATATCCTTCCCAATGGAAACTTCCCAACTTCTCTAAACTCCAAAGTAAGGAGGATCCACAACAACACCTTAGGGAATTTAGGCATGCTTGTTATCTGATCACTTATTATGATTCCCTTCTCCTCCACACCTTCCCCATATCTCTGGCGAATCTGGCATTAGATTGGTAGGGTGCCATACCTAAGCACTCCTTTTTCTTTTTCACCCAACTGACTCAAACCTTCTTGGACCATGTTTTGATCAATATCTCTAAGAAAGTTTCCATCACTGATCTCTACTCTATCTAGTAGTTTGAGGATGAATCCATTCTCAAATTTTTAGCTCATTGGAGGAGCCTAATTAATTGACTTTCCTTTTCCTTTCCTCAACCTGAACTCATAGATATCTTCGGTCAGGCATGTGCCAAGCATATCTCCTCTACACTACAATTCCAAAGCTTCTAAACCTTTGATGAAGCTTTTACCATGGACCACAAGTTACTGAACTGAGCCATTGATGAAGGAAAGCTAAATCTCAAAAACAAGAACTCAACCTATAAAACTAATAATGATTCTTCCTTCAAGTAAATAAACCTATCCAATACCAACACCAAGACCTAGGGAACTATTAATATGGTTGACCTAAAAGCTGCCCCTCCACCTTCTATCAACAAATCTAATTCCTCTAGTTCCTCAAAGTAATAATCTAGGAACTAAACTCAAAAAAACCAAAAGTAATTCAATCCACTTGGAGAATCCTATGCTTCAATCTTGGAGAAGTTATTGAAAGCCAATATCATTTAACTTCCTCCTATAAATCCACCCCACCAATTTGACTCCTCTTGTCCTTCACCTAACTGGTACAATGATAATGACCTATGTGCCTTTTATCGAGTTATAAGACATGACATCAATAGGTGCAACACTTTCTAGAGGCTTGTCTATTCTATCATTGATAAGGGGGAGCTTACATTGGAAAACCCCAATTCATAATCAAACCAAGCCCTTGATATATTTAGGTAACCCTTTATAAACCATGCTCTTACCAAGGATGAGATTAACAATGTCAAGTGTTCTCATGATACCCATATAGTTAACATGGTCCTTGACACACTAATTACTAAAAAGCTTATTTACCAACCCATTTATCTCTCACCCTCTCCGATTATTGAGGTAGTGGAGTTACCTTCCCTTCCTTATGATACCCAAGCAAGGAAACACCATCTTCTCCCCCTCTACTTACTGAGTTAGTGGAGCCAGTAGCCACCCTTTTAACTGGTATACTGGAACAACCAACCATCGCTACCTCACCCTCAACTTTAGCTACTATGTGAACCAATCCTCCTTTAGAGATCATTCCCAAGGAAAAAACCCACATGTTGTTGAGTTGTGGAGCTAAAAGCTTCATTAATGAGATAATGTCAAGGTTGTTGGGATTACACAGTAACTGACATTGGTCACATAGTAACCGGCATTGGTCAGAACCAACCAGCATCGGTTAGGGGTCGATCGGCATCGGTCAGAACCAACTGACATTGGTTAGGGGTCAATCAACATTGGTCATCTTCAGACCGACACCGACTTCTATGCAAACTTTCTATTTTTAGAATGGATTTGAGCCTTTGATTTAGGAGGTGGATCTAAGGGTGGTGAATGCATGGATCATGGAACCCTAGTGTTGTAGTATACTATATAATAGGGTTAGATCCTCATAGCATGTAGAACAATTCAGTAATTGAGTTGATTGTAATTGATAGAGAGAGAGAGAGAAAGAACTCCTGAGGGAGAATTACTGTACATCTACCAGGTGTGAGGAGAGAGAGATTTCTTCATTGTATTTCCTTCTGGAAGAGTTTAATATAGATTGGTTATTTCTTATATCTCCTATTATTTGTTGTTTCTGATTTCTAGTTACTTATTACTTCTGGTTTCAATTCCATGTTTAGTTGCTTATACAAAAGTAATCAATTATAATCTAAGATCCTAACAACTGGTATCAGAGCGTGTTAGTGTTTTTAATTACAAAATTCACTCACAGGGGTTTCTGATTGAGTGGGAGCAAAGCAATTATAGAAGAAAGTAAACTAAGAATGGAGAAATTCAATGGCAAGAATTATCAATTATGGAGGATGCATATTGAAGATTATCTATATCAGAAAGATCTATATTTACCGTTGGGTGGGGTTTCAAGGAAGCCCATAGATATGGAAGATGAAGAATGGAATGTTATTTATAGAAAGGCTCTTTGATCTACAAGGTTGAGCCTAGTAGCTTCTGTGTTTTCCAACTTATCACAGGCAAAGACAATGGTAGAGTCAATGGATACTTTGGCAAATTTATATGAAAAATGCTCAGCTTCAAATAAGGTATATCTTATGAAGAAATTATTTAATTTGCAAATACATGAAGGTGGATCTGTATCTACTCATCTTAATGATTTCCATATAATAGTAAATCAGTTAAATTTACTCAAAATAGTTTTTGATGATGAAATTAAGGCTCTCTTAATCTTATGCTCTTTACCTAAAAGTTGGCATAGTTTGGTAATGGCAGTTAGTAATACTGCATCTGCTTCAAATATCTTGAAAGTTGATGATGTTGTTAGTGTAATCTTGAATGAAGAAATTCGTAAGAAAAGAATAGGGGAAACATCAGGTAATGCTTTAAGTGTTGAAAGCAAGGGAAGGCAAAGAGAGAAGGGCAAGCAAGGGAAATCAAGGTCAAAGATGGGAAGTAGATCCAAATCTAGAAATGGAAGAATAACATGTTGGAATTGTGGAAAGAAAGGGCATGCAAAGAAAGATTGTTGGTTGAAGGATAACAAAGAAAATCAGCATGAAGGTAATAAAGAAGCAAAAGTTGTAGGTATTGTTTAACATGATGTTCTTATATTTTCTTTGGATAATAAATTAGAATCATAGGTTTTAGATTATGGTGCCTCTTTCCATGCAACCCCAAATAGAGAACTTTGCAATGATTATGTCCATGGAGATTTTGGAAAAGTTTATTTAGGGGATGATGAGCCTTGTAAAATGGTAACACACGGGTGTTGAAGGATGTCATGCATGTACCCATCCTGAAGAGGAGTCTGATTTCTATAGGAAAGTTGGGTGATGAGGGTTGCACAATAACTCTCACGGCTGAATCTTGGAAAGTTTCCAAGGGTGCACTTGTATTAATAAAATGTAAGAGAGTAGGTACACTTTATCTATCTACTTATATTACTGATAATTCTCCTTCTATTTTATCTACTTCAGATGTAGATGCAAAGTTGTGGCACTGTAGGCTTGGTCACATGAGTGAGAAGGGAATGAATGTTCTTAAGTCAAGAGGTAAGCTTTCAAATTTGAAAATCATAGATCTAGATTTTTGTGAGCATTGTATTTTTGGGAAATAGAAGAAAGTGAGGTTTCTCAAAATTGGGTCAAAAAAGAAGAAGCACAAGTTGGAGCTTGTTCACACAGACATGTGGGGACCAGCTCAGGTAGCTTCTATATGAGGATCATAGTATTATGTTTCTTTCATTGATGATGCTACAAGAAAGGTATGGGTTTATTGCATAAAGAAGAAATCTGATGTTTTTGACACATTTAAAAAATGGAAAGCTTTGGTTGAGAATGAAACAGATTTGAGATTGAAGTACCTTAGATCTGACAATGGTGGTGAGTACTGCAGTAATAAATTCAATAGTTACTATTCTATGAGTGGAATACACAATAAATGGATGGTTCCAAGGAAACCTTAGCAAAATGGAGTTGCTAAAAGGATGAATAAAGCAATAATGGAGCGTGCATGGAGTATGAGGTTACATGTTGGTTTGCCCTTATAGTTTTGGGCAAAAGCTATATATACTGTAGTTTACCTGATTAACAGAGGACCTTTTACTACACTAGATGGTGGAATTCCAGAAGAGGCTTGGATAGGTAAAAAGGTAGATCTTTCATTTCTTAGAGTTTTTGGTTCTAAAGCTTTTGTGCACATTGATAAATAAAATAGAAAGAAGTTGGATGCTAAATCTATGCGGTGCAGTTTCATTGGTTATGGTTTTGGAGATTTCAGATTCTTGTTGTGGAATTTAGAAAATAACAAAATTATTAGAAGTCATGATGTAGTTTTCAATGAGAAGGTGATTTACAATGATTAGCTCAAGAGGCTAAATAATTTTGAGCAGGGCAATATTTATTTGGAAGAGGTTATGATCCAAAATGAGCTCACCAGTAAAAATCATCACTCACAAAAAAACACAGAGACTAACGTCGGTCAGGTGGAAATCAATGTAGATCAGGTGGAAATTGATGTCGGTCAGGTGGAATTGACATCGGTCAGGTGCAGACCAATATCGATCAGAGATGACTGGGATCGATCACTGTCAGAAGAAAATTTGGGTGGACAGCAAGCTATAAATGAGTCTCAAACACCCATAAGGAGGTCTAAAAGGGTAAGTAAACCTCCAATTCATTATTCCCCTTCTTTGTACTACTTTTTGCTCACTGATGGTGGAGAACCAAAAAGTTTTGATGAGGCAATGCAAGTAGAATCCAGGAAACAGTGGGAGCATGGCCTAAATGAGGAAATTGCTTCCTTGAAAGAGAACCATATGTGGGATTTGGTTGAGATGCCAGCCAGAAAGAAAACAATAAAAAAAATGGGTATATAGGTTAAAGGAAGGAGAGAATGGACAAATGAGACATAAGGCCAGGTTGGTAGTAAAGGGATTTGCACAGAAACTAGGTATTGATTTTGGTGAAATTTTTTCTCTTGTAGTAAAGATGACTTCTATTCCAACTATATTATCTTTAGTTGTTATTCAAGATTTGCATCTTGAGCAACTTGATGTTAAGACATCATTTCTTCATGGATATTTGGATGAAGAGATATATATGGATCAGTCGGAAGGTTTTGAGGTCAAAGGTAAGGAGAAACTTGTGTGCAGGTTGAAGAAAAGCTTATATGGTCATCAGGAAGCTCCAAGATAGTGGTATTTTAGGCTTGACAGGTTTATGACAGAGCATGGCTTTAGTAAATGTCAATCTGACCATTGTGTTTATTTTAACAGATTGGATAATGGTAGTTATATTATCCTATTATTGTATGTAGATGATATGCTTGTTGCAGGTTCACTCATGTAGGAAATTACTGAGCTTAAGGTAAAATTAGCTCACAAATTTTACATCAAGGATTTAGGAGCAGAAAATAAAATCCTTGGCATGAGTATTAAGAGAGATAGGAAAAATCATAGTTTGATTTTGTCTCAAGAGGATTATGTGAATAGGGTGTTGAAGAGGTTCAACATGCAGGATGCAAAACTGGAAAGCACACCTATGGCTGGACACTTCAAGTTGATCAAAGAACAGTGTCCTAAATCACATGATGAGGTTGAGTACATGAGTAGAGTTCCATATGCTTCAGCAGTTGGGAGCTTGATGTATGCAATGGTATGTATTAGACCAGATATTGTCAAAGCAGTGGGAGTTGTCAGAAAGTTTAAGGCCAATCCAGGAAAGGAACACTGTAAAGTAGTTTAGTGGATTCTCAGATATCTGAGAGGGACCAATAGTAGGCATTTATGCTATGGAGGGTCAAACACTTCTCTACATGGGTATGTAGATTCAGATATGGTAGGTGACTTGGATGGTAGGAGAAGCACCACAGGATATGTGTTCACTATTGGTGGAATGGTACTTATCTAAATTTCAAAGTTGCAGAAGGTTGTTGCCTTCTCTACTACATAGGAAAAATACATTGTAGTCATAGAGGCTAGCAAATAAATGATTTGGATGACTCGATTCATGGAAGAGTTTGGAAAGGAGCAAGAGAGTTGAAGATTGTACAATGATAGTCAAATTTTAATTCATTTGGCAAAGAATTCAGCCTTTCATTCAAGAACCAAACATATACAGCTTAGGTACCACTTCATTAGATAGGTATTGAAGGATGGACAGTTGAAGCTAGAAAAGATCCATACGGATAAAAACCCTGCTGATATGTTAAAAAACCAGTAACAAAGTAGAAGTTGAATCTTCATTAAAATTTTTTTGGTATTCAAGATTGAACTTGAAGAGTGAGAAACAGGCCAGAGATGTTTAGAGGATGTTGTTGTACAAGTACAGGTGCAGCTATTTATCTCCAAGTGGGAGATTGTTGATTTGTGGAGCTAAAAGCTTCACTAATGAGCTAACGTGGAGGTTTTTGGGCTTACACAGTAACCAACATCGGTGACATAGTAACCAACATTGATCAAAACCAACTGACATCGGTTAGGGGTTAGTCGGCATCGATCATCTTCAGACTAACACTGACTTTTGTGTGTTTCCAGCTTTTCTATTTTTAGGAGAATAGATTTGAGCCTTTGATTTAGGAGGTGGATCTAAGGGTGGCGAATGCATGGCTCATGGAACCCTAGTGTTGTAGTATACTATATAATAGGGTTAGATCCTCATAGCATGTAGAATAATTCAGTAATTGAGTTGATTGTAATTGATAGAGAGAGAGAGAGAGAGAGAGAGAGAGAGAGAGAGAGAGAGAGAGAGAGAGAGAGAGAACTCTTAAGGGAGAATTACTGTAAATTTTCAAGGTGTGAGGAGATAGAGATTTATTCATTGTATTTCCTTTTGGAAGAGTTTAATACATATTAGTTGTTTCTTGTATCTCCTATTATTTGTTGTTTTTGATTTCTAGTTACTTATTACTTATGGTTTCAATTCCGTGTTTAGTTTCTTATACAAAAGAAATCTATTGTACTCTAAGATCCTAACACATGTTTACTCTTCCCATAGAGGAACCACCTATCTCAACCCCACATCCTTTGATTGAGGAAGAGGATTTGGCTACCATCCTTGTGTCTCTACCTAAGGACCTATATTTTAGGTTTAGCATTTAAAGAATCAAGCCAACCTACAAACCATTCTCTAGGCTAGTGAAAAAATTAGAGTTTATCTCCAACCTTGACATGGATCAAGCCACCTTATGACAAAAATTATAAATACCTTCTATCACCAAGCAAGAGACTTCAATCATACTTTTGGTAGACCAACCCACTACTTCCTCTATCCAAACTTCTACCTTATCAACTAGACCCAATACAACTCTTTCATATTCAATGAACCCTCAACCACATAATACACTTAAACACTAAGCAACCAAATCACCCTCTCAGACCAAGCTAACCAAGTTGATCAAGAACCTTGGCATCCTCTCTACACCAAGCCTTAGTCACCAATCTAGGAAATTAGACCTAATCTCTTTGAACGCAACAACCAAGATTCAAACCAAAATAATAAAAGAGGTGAAACCAAATAAATTTTGAAAGCCCTAAATTTTTCCTTGCTCAATTTTTCCTTCCATTCTGGGGCCTCATCCTTTTACTTGATCAAGAATCTAGTTATCTCTGCCAAAACCTCACCACTTATTTTGGTGACACCTTTACAGTTTCTCTTTGATGTACCTCTTTTCACCACACCAAAAATACCTAAACTACATATCTTATGATCTTCCACCTCTAGTTCATCAACTTCCTTACCTAAATTGAAGTTACCAACCAAGCATACCACCCTACCCAAAACACCTACCACCAAACCTATTTACAATCAACCTCCTATCCCAACCACCACCAAAAAAACCACCAACCCTTTACCATCTTTGGATAAATATTATTCAACCATTTTTCATAGGTTATTAAAAACCTATTTTTTAACCCTACCTCCCATCAAACCATTTAACCCTCTAGCTTCTAAACTCATCTAGTATAATGACTACCATGTATGTTCATATCATAGGACACCTAGCCATGATACATAGAATTATAAATGTCTATAAACCATCATCTACTGAGTTTATGACAAGGATGATCTATTAATAATTGAACCTCTTATGATCCCCATACTAATCTAATGACCCACCATACCTACCCAAAACTTACCCACTCCTCCACTCTTACCTCAGAGTGAAGATAAATTTGAGCAATCCTCTAGCTCAACCTGTCCTTCTATCCATACTATTAAAGTTGTCACTAAAACATAATAGAAAGATAAGGGGAAGGCTAAGGTTTCCATTCCTTAGACATACCCCTCTTCAAAATCCCAACCAACCTATAACCAACCTTATCCATCCTTGGCTAAACCCAAGGTGTCTATCTAAGGTGCCTCCCAATCTAACCCCTCAAAATCCATCAGGAGAGTTATCTTCAAACAACTTCACCAAAACCTGATGAAGATGAGATTATATTAGTTAATCTCTACCTCTCCCAATCATTGCTAAGCACTAATAGAGGCTTTTCAATCCATTGAGGTCCAACTCAAGGACCCCCAACCTCTAGCAACCTTTGTTGGTACCCTTTAAATTTCCAACCTTGTTACTTTTAAGGATTCTAAAATACCTTCCATCTACTCTAAAGACCTAGATCCCCCTCTCTTTATTAGTACTTACATCAAACAAACCTACATTAAATGGGTGATGATTGATGGGGGAGCTAACATTAACATCATCTCCTCTCATTCCTACAACCAACTAAACTTGCTGGACAATATCATGTTTGAATCTTTAGTCATCCTTCATTCCTTCAATAATAACATGGCCACTACCTTGGGAACTATCATCCTTATAAACTTTTATATGTTACACAAGGGTAATTACAATACAACATCTTATTAGGATGACTTTGGATTCACTCCATGGGTTGTGTTCCCTCTACCCTCCACCATTATATTAAGTTTGATCCTAAATTCTAGGTCATCACCATCCAAGATAACCCCAGTCCTTTCTCAACATGCAACATGACCTACCACCCAAATGATGTCCTCATACCCCCATCTATCACACCCTTAGTAGCTAAAACATAACCTTTAATCACCAAAGCAGATATCATATCCCCTTCCACTAATGAGGCATCAACTAGTTCCTCTATAAATTTTCACCAAATCCCTACCATAGATGCTTTTAAATCCATGTTCTATCACCTTTCATTGGCGAAATATAACCTTTTTTCCATTGATTATTTCCCTACTCCATACGAGTATGGGAAACTTACCAACCAACTGGGATATGACCTCAATGTCAGGACTATCATTCCCTTTGGACCTCCCCACCATCAAACTCATTTTGTCTATGGGGGACTCAAAAATCTCTATGTTCTTCTATCACCTCTCTTCCACCTTGACCATTCACTATCAGTTTCTCTTCTCTAAATAAATCAAACTTTTCTAAGACATACCTTCACTAGTGTGATTGGAAAGGCTTCAGTCTTGGGTGATATAAACATGGCCCACAGGAATTGGTCACCATTAAAACCAAGAAGTGACATAAAAAGCATAGATTTGGTTTTATCTTACCTAATAAGAAGAAAGCCAAACAACTAGCTGTTACCATTGCGGATAAATATGTCCCTTCCTCATTGACCTTGCCTCCACTTGCATGTGAGGATGTTAACATCATCCCACCTAATTTTTTTATCAACATGATTAGCCTAGGACCCCTAACTTATGAAAATGAGAGGGTGATCATAACCATCCCTTTAACCCATCCTAAGATTATAGGAGAAGACTCTCTTACCATTAACACTATTTAGTGTCAAGATGATGATTATATTTTCACCTACCTTGGTACCTTATATTATTCAATCTAAAAATACCTTCTTCCCATGTCTTCAACCATGTTGAATGAATCTACCATAAATATCATCTTGGGTACTCTAGATAACCCTTGTATTGTCAAAATTGGATAATTTTTGAACACTAATGTACTTTGGGATTTCCCCTCTTTCCTCCAAGACTTCAGCATAGCCTTTTCTTAGTCTTACAGTGATATGCCTAGAATTGTCCCCACCATTACTACCTATAACATAGTCACTCACTATGATGCCAAGCATATCAATCAAAAGCTTTGATGCATGCATCCCCATATATCCATTCTCATGAAAGAAGAACTTCAACATCTTGTATATGTCTATTTAATTTAACCTATTAAATACCCCTAATGGGTCTTGAATGTCATGCCTATCATTAGAACCATAGGGGGACTACATATTTATGTCGAATTTCATGACCTCAACCTTGCCTACCCTAAAGATGACTTTCCCTTACATAGCATCAACCAAGTTATTGATCTTATAGTTGGCCATGAGATGTTATCTATCATAGATAGGTTCTCAGGTTACAAGTAGATCATAATTAACTTTGAAGATCAACATAAAACCACTTTTACCACCCCTTAGGGAACCTTTTTCTATAGGGTCATGCCTTTCTAACTAAATAATACTAGTGTGACCTACCAGTTTGTCATGACCTATATCTTCCATAACCTTACCCATAGGATTGTCAAGGACAATGTGGACAACCTTCTCAAAAAATCCAAACTCCAAAAAGATGACTTGGTTGTTCTTAAGATCATCGTTAAATTCCTTATCCACTACCATGTCAACCTTAACCTTAAGAAATGTATTTTTTGGGTCTTATCAGTAAATCTTATTAGTTTTATATTCTCCCTTCATAGAATCAAATTCTATCTCAAAAAATTAAAATAAATCCTAGGCATGCTTCCCCTAACCAACCTTAAGCACATCCATAGTTTGTAGGGGATGTTACAATCCATTCATCATTTTATTTCCCAGCTTTCAGATCGATACAACCCTTCCACTAGTTTCTAAATAAGGATGTGTATTTCAAGTGGAATAATGACTACCAAAAGGCCTTTTATGCACTCAAAGAGTACCTTTTGTCTCCACCTATCCTCACCCCTCACAAGGATGACCAACCTTTCTACCTATATATCTCTTCAATTGACCATTCCCTAGGGGCAATGTTGTCTCACTGAGATGAACAACATAGAGAGCAAGTCTTATACTATATTAGACACATAATTTTGGAATTTGAGACTAAGTATACCCATACTAAAAAACTTTGCTTAGATTTAGTCTTTGTGGCCACCAAACTTCACCACTACCTTCTTAACTATAAAACTTACATCATAACCAACACTAACCCACTCAAGTACATGAACTCCAAGCCATACCAAAACTAATGTATGGCCAAGTGACCTATGCTCTTAGTAGAGTTTTACCTTGAGTTCCTTTAGCAAAAGTAAATTAAAGGGAAAGTCATTTTTGATCAATTGGTTGAGGCCCCATTAGCAGACAACCAACCTCCTCCTCTTGAGTTCCTTGATGAGTCCATTGTAGCCCTCTCTCATGTAAATTTCACCTATCAACTCACCGTGTTCTTTGATGGATCGAAGTGTCAATGTGGTGGGGGAGCTGGTATCATCCTTATCCCCTTCGATGGTGAGCCTCTACCATTATCCTTCAAGATTTATTTTCAATGTACCAACAACATAGCTGAGTATGAATCCCTAATGATAGGCCTTCAAACTACCTTATCCCTAAGAGTAGAAATAAACAACATCTTTAGTTGCTCCCAAATTATGGTCAATCAAATCAATGGCTCTTACCAATGTAATAATGATGTTTTTAAAAAGTGCAACCAACTAGTTGATGAACTCTTAACATCATTTTTGCACTATCCTATCCTCTCAACCCTATAGTCTACCAACAAGTTCACTAACACCATGGCTTCCCTTCCCTTTTAGATACCATCTACACCCTAGACTCTAAGTTGTTTGTTTTTATCCATAGGCTTCCCTAACCTTCTTATGTCAAACGAATATTTCCCACCATTTTTAATGTAGAGGAGACCCAACTTGACCTTTGGTATCAACAAACCTTTGACTACCTTAACCTTATCATAGTTGCTTATGGTCCTTCCAAGAATGATCAAAGAACATTTATTCAGAGTACCTCATACTATACCATTATGGGAGGAGTTATTTATAAATGCATCTTTGATGGCCTCCTCTTCTCTTTCCTACATAGTCATGAAACCTCACATGCTATAAAGGAAATGCACGATGGTATTTATGGGGGTAACATTATTATCCTCTCTATAGCTAAGTGCATCCTCCATTTCAGCTATTAATATACTAATCCTAACCAAGACTATTGTGATTATGTGAAAAAGTGTGTTAAGTGTCCATAGCATGCCAATTTTCATCATGCACCTATCCATAGTCTTCATGTCTCCACTGATTTCTAGCCCTTCTCATAATGGGGTCTAGACCACATTGGGGAAATTAATCCCCACTCCTCCTAGCAACACCATTATATCATTACCATGAATGAGTATTTTACCAAATGGGTAGAGGCTATTTCTCTAGTCTCAATTAAAGTGGAAACTGTTGTCAACTTTATCAACCATCATATCATCTATCGCTTCAGTGTTACACATAAGATTATCATTGATAATGGTAAATCCTTTAAGAATAAGCAAGTATAGGGTCTATGTGATGCATTCATCATTACTTTAAGTTTCTCCTCATCTTATCACCCTCAAGCTAATGGATAGGTAGAAGCCTCTAACAAAACTCTTAATAACATGCTAACTAAAATAGTCAATGTCTCAAGTTAGGATTGGCATTTTCACATCAACTTAACCTTGTGAGCATATCATAATAGAATTAGAACCCCTATGGGTTATACCTCATTTTATCTTATGTTTGTATAAGTATGGATCAAGATCTTATCAATTATCTTCTCTTGAAGACCACCCAAAACCTGAGCCCCTCAATGCTTCACATCTGCATCCATTCTTTTGTTGAAAAGGATCACATTCACCTATTGTCTAACTTAAGCTAATCCCTTGTTATCCACCTAAATTCCATCTCCCTAGTTTAGGAGTAATTTATTATAACTGAATCATGTGATTATCCATCACCAACATAGCCTTATCTTGAATAATGGGTACCATGGTTCTACCCATGGCATGGTTCTCATGGTACTTTCTACCCCTTATTTAGGATGGATCCCCATGATCATTGTCACCTAAAACTTTTTACATATAACCAACCTCATTATTATTTTAATTTTTTCCTTCATAAAGGTAAACCACTAAGATAGCCTAAGAAAGCTTATGTCAAGCAAAAATAAAGCAAAATAATAAAATTCCTATCACTAGCAATCAATGGTCATTCCTAACATTTACAAACTGCTCCCTTTAAAGATAGTTGTTGAAAATCTATTTGAAATTTTCAAAAATTAAGGTGGATTGGCCCCTCAAAGTACAACTATCAAAATCATTAAGCAAAGCACATAAAATTAGACCACTCCCTTGAAGTATGGTTGAGTAAGCATTTGTCAAAATCATAGTAATTTATTGGAAGATTCCTACATCAATCAACTTCCCATAATTGGTAAAAGTCTCATTATCAAAATCACAACAAAAGCAAATTAATCTTGCAAGCCACAATTGGCTCTCAAAATAACATAATAATGTGAAATCCACAATCGACTCTCATAATTAGTATCCTTACATTGATCAGTCTACACACTTTGGCATAGGCTTGTTTACCCCTTTTTTTTTGACACCTAGAGAAGAGGCAAGATAGTCTCATAAGCAGGTGCCATTTTCACATATCCCCCCTTCACACATCATAAGTAAGGGATTTTTGAGCTCATTTGACACTTCATGATCAAGACACCTTTTTATCCCACTAATGGATGCACATGTGAAGCATTTTAAGGGCTTAAGTTTATTAAGACAATCCACTTCAATTTTGTTTTATAGTCCTTTTCAATGAAGAATCATCATTCCCTCTTTTAATCATGTCATGATGAGTTGATCTTTCCATTATGACATATGTCTCTTGGTTATCTTCATTGTTTACCCATCTTGTGTTGTTCATTGAAGCTACCTAATGTGTTTTTATTTAAACAAAATTGTCAATAGAGCATGATCAAAGCATAATCATAATCCAAAGCATAAATCATAATAATAACCACAACAATTACCATCATAAGAAGTAAGGCAACTGACTATTATTTTCTACCACATGTCTGAAAATAATGAGATCCAAAATGATCATTAAAAATTAGCATGTCATAAGCAATTAAGAAGCATAACCATAAACCAAAACTAGCTCATGCTTAGATAAGCATATATCAATGTCCACACAACCATATCATAAGCATAATCCATAATAAATACAAACATCACATCATAAACAATAAGTACCATAAGTAAATCATACACCATGAACATGGGCAATAAACAAATATCACATACCTTATTATTTTCACTTTATATTATTTGGTCATTTAGGATTTCACTTGGGTGACCATCGATGCTTGACCCTTATGGCCCATGACTATTGACAAGCAGGAACCCACGTTTTAGAGTTTTTTAGTACCCAACCTAGGTGCCAACCTTTGGAGATCACCATTCTCCCACCTAAAATTTTTGAGATTACCCTTCTCCATCCTACCATTACACCACGTCCACCTCGATGTTGGTCATTTTTGACCCATATTTTTTCATATTTTGTGATAACCATGATTGGTCCTTTAGACCATATTGATTGACCTTTCCTTATTGACCATTTGCATTTACACCACCTAGTACACAACTAGATCGGTTACATTTTTTTATGAGTAGTTCTTACCTCAGATACTTATGATACTTGACCTATTTATGTTTTTCAAAGGATCACTTCCTACCTTGGATACTTATGGAAACACTAAACCTACCTAGTATACTTTTGTCTATGAGTATTCCTAACTACCATGCCTACATATAATCACATGTTTCATTTATCACTTGTCCTTATTAGCACTGACCCTTATTATTTTTACCAACAATCATAACTTTAGTCTTTGTGTGATCTTGACTTTTGCACTTAGTTACATTTTATGCATAGTTTTGTGTTTCAAATGGACAACCCTCTTGTCACCCACCTCATGACTCACCATATACCACTTATCAAACCCATACGTGATTATATTGTTCCTCATCGACTCTTAGATTGAGGGGGGACACCTCCTCCCATACTCAGGGCAAAGAAACCTTTGATCAACAGTCCATATTTAATATTTTTTAAAGGTTGTTGATTCAAATCTGCATAACAAAAAGCAAAAAAATGTCGACACCATAAATCTAGACATAGTAATTCCAAATGTCCAAAAAATCCCTCGACCACCTAGGACCCCTTTGGGACCAATTTCACCCCTTGATTGCTAATTGGGCCCAATCGTAGCCAATTTGCCCAAGTAGCTTAACCTATATTTTAACCACATTTTTACCTTCATCCTTGACCATCGATGGTTAGGATGACTTCCAACAGTCACCTTGACCATCAATGGTTAGGGTTCACCTTTTTAACCAAAAGCATGCAAACCACCAGCTTTGATTTTGTAAATATAAGTTGTCTAAATCCTATTGTAAGCCTTTTCATATATAATTTATAATTAGATAGCCTAGTTGAAGCTTCATTTCTACCTCTTACTTGTGCCTATAAGAAGAGAGGAGCCTAAAGATGAAATGGATCTACAATAATTATCAAAATATTTTTATGTCCAAGAGTGTCTTTATTGCAATTCAATCATTATCAACAATCTAGTAAACCAACAATTATATTGGAGAGCCAAATTTGCCACCACCTCTCCACCAAGCCTTTAGCTACTGTTACTCTATCAAAATTGAGCAAGATTTCACCAATATATTAACTACCTCAGCCATCCACCCAATCAAGTTCTAGTATGACAAGTTATTATTTCTTAGTATTCATCTACTTTATTTCCATTTTGTAAACAACCTAGATCTTATCCATCTCTCAGAATCCATCTTTTGGATCTCACTAATCAACCAAATTACCAACTTGGATCCTCATGTAGAAACCATAGATGGTTAACTCTACCATAAATATTATTTCCAACCACTGATGGTCATCTTGACTGATGATGGTCACCTTAATCACTGATGGTCATCCCAACTATTGATGGTCACTATGGTAGTGAAAACTAGCAAGCTAATTTCACCTACCACCACCTAATCAAACCCAAGTTTTTATATTATTTCTTATTCATAAATCTCTTCCTTATTTTTTAAAGCATACCCCAACCCTCTATCACTAGTATTAATTAGTTTGTCACTAATTTAATCATTTCTAGCATATTTATTCGTAAGCTCTCTTGTATTCAATTTTAGTATCTTTTGATTCATTGTTGCAAGTACTTTCCTATTTTTTATAATCTTAATTATTTAAAACATGTGGATTGATAACCCCTAAGGAAGCTCTTGTTTTTGGGATATAGTTGTCACTAGGAAATCCACTCAACTATCTATCTAACAAACATGTTTGCTTTTGTGTTTTCTTATCTATAGGTCATCATTCCAAGCCAAAGAGGATCTCTTCACAATCTTTTGATTTCTAAATGCACATATCAAATAGGTTTTTCAACCACACCCTACTTAGTTTCTTCTTTTACCCTTTCCAATAATGAGCATAAATTCATCGAAACACATTCCCTGTGTTGTTTAATGTTGGTGCTTCATTCATGCACTCATAGAGTACTCTAGATGTGATTAATGTTATTCATTTGTGGTTTTCTTTGTGAAACTTTTGGACTTCTATTATTTGATGTTCTCTCTTGTAATTGGTTAGTTGCCTTTGTGGTCACTTAGCTTTTTGGGTTTCTAACTATCTCTTTTTGTTCTCCTGGAGATATATTTTATATTTCTTAGTTTGATATGTCATTCATACTATTTTATTCCATGGGCTAAGGGACATTTATACCTTATTATTATCTATCCAAAACATAGTTTCATAGTTATTGTAATAACTAAATACAATCAATAAAATATATCACACATTTTTTTTATAGATATTTTAATGTTTATACATTATTTTTTATATAGCTATGTGTTGAATGTATGGTTTTATATTTTTTTGAGCTTTAAATCAACTATATATACTCTAAATGCTCTACCATGTTCTGAATCTAAATCTATATTTTCTAAATTTTACATATTATCTAATGAAAATGATTTAGGAGGATCTCCCAATGATATTTCCATTCCTATCATCACTCATGTTTTCATAATTTATGATAACTATGGTTGTTGATCACTGAACTATAATAACCTAGAATAACCTCTATATATTCGTAATACTTCTAAGATTATTAATTCATCTCGAATAGATGTCATGCACACTTCTATAGTAGTGAACTACAATCTATGAGTATCATAGATGGTATCACCCATTATTGTGTCAACCTTATGCAATATCCACTAGTGGCTTTAATATATTTTGACACATCTCATGCCATTTTGAAAAATCCAACTCACACAACACAATGCCTAGTTATTATGATCATTACATTTCTAACACTGATTAACACAATCCCTATGCCATCTTGATTTAATTTTTCATTATTATTTTTAGGGTTATGGCATTTTATATTAGATACTACTAATGTTTTTGGTAATTTTAGGAACATGTTTTAGTGGGTGGATGCCATAGTTTGATGTAATTCTAGTATCAGTACATGTAGCACTATTCTGAAATCATTCCAATCAAATGAGAACTTAGACCTAACACACAACCTATCTCTGACTTGTCTTGTACCCTAATCCATCATCATCAAGTGTTGAGTTGTTTGGTATTCTCTTGTTGGTGTTGAATTTTACATGTGTTATATAAACCATTTGAGGAGAGGATAATTTTGTTGGTAGATATCCTCCTACATTTATCCTATAAATATTCTTAGATATGAGAGCTCTTTTTTATGTCACTAACCTAAGCAAGGTTCATATCTTATATTTTATAAACCACGAAAAGGTAAATAGAATATCTTTCTTTAATAAAATTTGTATGACAATTGTACCTACATTATAAGTTCACTAGAACCTAAAAAACCCCTATTCATATTGTACTCATAAATTTTATGTTAGATGTCAATATTTATTAATGTAATGAGTCATATTCTTCCTTGATTTACTGATTGGTATTTTTGTTATGATTTGTAGGGACTTATTGGTCGATTGTGTGTGTCTAGACAAACCTAGGTTGTTTTTTGTGACTAATTTCTTCATGTGTTCACTATGACATTATATTGGTGTTACTTAAACTATTTAAAGTCTATTATTTGGGTGAAATGGTCCTCCATGGTTTTGGTCATATTTCCCACTACCCACCACAACTTACTTCAAGGCCACAACACTTTAGTTTTAGATTCTCATGGAGGTTCATTGGTATTTAAATCGACTTGATTATAGTTCTACATTATGTTATATTCAATTGAGTTTCGTTACTTATTTTAACCTATAGTTGAGCTTTAATGATGTAATCATGATTTTTTTAATTTTAATTTTTTATATTGTGGTATATGTACACATACCAATATGACATTTCTATCATTATTATGACTGCAACTAGTTATTGAGATAATCCATGATCAAGGATATCGATCCAAAAATTATATATTTTTATAAAAATATGTGGTATATATATATATATATATATATATATATATATATATATATATATATATATATATATATATATATATATATATATATATATATATATATATATATATGTATGTATGTATGTATGTATGTATGTATGTATGTATGTATGTACATATATGTATGTATATATATGTATGTGTGTGTGTGTGTGTGTGTGTGTGTAAGTTTTGGATCAATATCCTTGATCACCGATTATCTCAATAACTAGTTGCAGTCATAATAATGATAGAAATGTCATATTGGTATGTGTACATAAATATGTGGTTATATATATATATATATATATATATATATATATATATCCAATAAAGATTGTTTTTTTCATTACTTAAAATAATACTTATAACTAGTCTCACTATAGTTATTTTCAATGAATATTTTCTTGTATTAAGATAGGACTAACAAACTAAGAGTATGATAGCCTTGAAATGTTTCATAGAACCATAATAACTTAAATAATTGGTATGGATGTCTTGAGAACAATAGTGGAAATGTGAAGTACAATTTTATGAAGCATAACTTTTAGAATTTAATGAAGCTTAAAAACCCTTATGAATATTATTATTGAAGGATAGGAGAAAAAATAAGGTGTGTTACTTTTCAACAGATCCCGAGTTCATCCACAAGATGCTATTACTATTTAATAAAAGATGGATTTTATAGGAGGGCCATTTATGTGGTTCACCAAAGATTGTGTCAATAGAAAGAAATGAGGATAGACACATATTGGTAATTTAGATGGTTAAATACTCAAAAATATATTAACACAAACAGTCTTTGATAATATTTTCAAGATAACTACAAGCTATCAAAATAAATCCACCATGGAGTTATCCTCATTGAATTATGTAAGTTGATGATATAGTTAAAGATCAATTTAACCACCAACTATTATTTTTACCAAAATACACCATAAAACATTTGAAATGTAAATAAAGAACTTACAAAGTGTAAAGTATGATATTCTTTATTAATTACTCAAAAAACTCAATACATCATTTATTTAAAATTATACATAAACATGCCACACTGCTACACTTTAGTTTAAAACTCAAATTATAACACACTCTATAAGTATTTTAGCTTATAAAATTTTACACCTCTCTTGAAAGTTTCATTCACTCACTTTGTTATGAGACATCCTCCCTTTATTAGCATCACTCTTCTCTTATAAAAACCAAGCCTAAAAAAGGTCAACTTTTTTAAATGTTTAAAATCCCCTAACTATAACCTTGAAATGGATATTTATCTTGAGCATTTTTTTCATTACTCAATATAAGAATTTATATGAGGATATTAAATAATTCATCCTCTAACATTATAATATCTCAATCATAAAGTTGATTCTCGAGCTACCCAATAATGGGAAAATGAACTAAGCTACATGTTCAATATTTCATCCAAGCATTTATCCAAGAATCAATATGTGATGTGGTTAATGTTTGAAGTTACATTGGAGTTACATAATCCAAGTCCCATAACTTGATAATTTTACATGTTGAATTGGGCTCGTGATATGTGTCTCAAAATTGATATATAATACATGAAACTAGTTTTGAAACCTTTTTGAACCCCTTTAGTACTCTTTTTCCTGGTAAAATATTTTAAAAAAATAGATTGAATATTGTTTGAATATTAGATGAAGATGCATTAATAATGCCTTCTCTTTAAATATTTACATACCTTGTTTGGATAAGGATCCATATTTTACTCTTTCACCTCCTTAAAAAATTAAATTTAACAATAGAATTCCACGGTCTTCTTTTTGTTAAATTTATTATTATTATTTTTTCCCCATGAATATGAAGAAAAAAGATGGTCATGTTTTCTATACCTACAAGGTTTTTAATATTCTTTAATTTTTAATATTTTATTTACATTAGAAGGAAAAGAGACAATTATCTCTTCTGTATCTTCTTAATTTATATGAATCAAAAATAAAAGACGTGGCCATCCATTCTACACCCCAAATGAAACCTTCAAGCCCTAATCTAAAACTTTATTTTGTAAACTACTAATCCAAATGAAATTGTGAATTAATAAAAAATGGTGATCATCTCTTGTATGTCCACTTATAGCTTCATGAAAAAAAAAAAAATTCAACCATAAAATTTTTATTTATGAAAATTTTGAGAAATTACAATCATATGTTCATTTCCATACGTTAACTATGTCATTGATTGGAAAAAGGGAAATCATTATTCCTGCAATGGTTTGGTTTTTTATTCTGTACTTCAAAACACCATTTTTAACTAAAAAAATGAATTGTATAAAAAAGGTTCTCTTCCTTTATTATCTTTGTGATAAATTGAAGAGATCCAGATGGTTTTCAAATTGAAAATAACCATTGGATGAGAAAAGATTCCCTTTTATCATAAAGCCCCTAACATGTTTTTCCAAAAATTTTGAGAACAAATCTGAACTATGACCTGTTGATATAGATAAGTCCAAAGGATTGAAGATATGAAGGCAAAAGAAGATGCATTTTCTTTGTCTTTTTATTTCTATAAACCAAAATGGAAAGGAGTGGTAATTCCTTCTCTACCCAAAATCAAGCCTTCAAGTCTCCATCTAATATTTTACACTATGGATAACCAATCCAAAAAAAATTGTAAACGGTAAAAGGAAAGGTAAAAATTACATTCTCTTTCCCCTTGCATGTTCATGGAAAAACATATAATTTCATCTATAAAATATTCACTTTTAAAAATGTGTGAGAAAGAATAATTGTCTATTACAAAATTTTTATTTTTAATTGATTAGTGAAAAGTTAGTCTTTCATTCTTCAACAAAATATATTTTTTAATTTTATTATTGAAATCTTCATTTTTAACTCACAAATTTCAAACTCTATAAAAAAAATATTTCTTCCCTTTAACCAAATTTAAGATATTCGATATGTGAACACTTATTAATATAATAAAACCAAAGAATTAAAGTGTAATGGAAGTGAATGGTACTTTATTATAATCTTAGCAAGTGAAAAACTATATCTCAATGTGACACAACCTACATCATAATTTATACTATCAATTATAATCAATATAAATATGTCATTTTTCTCAAACTTAATTAACTATATAATTATATTAAAATACACACAAACATCGTATGTTAACACAATTTTTTTTGTAAGAATAAATATTTTTAGAGAGATCGAAACTCTAAACAAGATATGAGATAACTAAAAATATTAATAAACCAACATATATTTATAAATTAACACAATTTTTAATGAATCATTTCATTAATTATTTATCTTGATATTGATGTTCTTTGCACATTTATATATGAACATTAAATACATGTAATATTAACATTAATTTATTAGAGATTAAGGAAAAAATGGAAAATGAGATTTTGATATTAAATATATATAAACCCTATGCTCATATTTTGTGTACATATTTAGAAGATATATTAAACAAATTTAGCTTTGGTATTGTAGGTTCTATAGAATTCACTCTGCTAGGGGATTTTCATGGTGTACATCTACCTATTTGCATTTTTGGCACCCTTATGTTACACCAAAAATCCTATAGGATTTATTAGGATTGAATCACATTAACATAGCTCAGTGTGCTGCCCTTTGGGTGGGAAAGCCCTATATTTATGAATTTTCCATGCTACTCTACATCTGTTGATATAGGAGATGGAGTTGATGGCACCCAAATGAGCCCCAAAATTTGTTTCAAAAGTTTACGATGAGGTAATACCTATACCTCTTCCTTACATATGTAAGTATTCCTATTGTTGTTATTGGAAAATGTTACAAATGGTATGAAAATTGTTCTATTATTGCTTATTTTGTTGGTCATATCCCCTCATAAGATTACCTCCATAACTGGCTCCTGCAACCACTAGGGGTCTACATCTATAAAATTTATTAATATATCAAATGTTTGTTTCTTTAAATTTAATGAGCCATCTAAAACTAATCTTATTCCATGAATTCTAGTGTTTAGTTCCTTCACAACCAACTTATGATTTTATCTCTGTGATCCTAGGATTTTAAGGTTTTTGACAATGTTGCAATTTGTGTCCCTATCTAGGTCAAATGTATGGGTCTACTAATTCACCTTTAATATTTTATACCATAAATAATCACTCCCATAGGATGTGTGGCTATGATTAAACTAGATAAGTGTATCCCCCCCACCCTAATCAGCAAGTCTATGTGGAGGTTGATCTCTCTAAAGAGTGGAAGGAGTTAATTTAAATGTAAGTTGGAGAGACCCATTGGTCTCAGAAGGTTTTTTATTTCAACCTTACCAAAATTTGTTTTTGCTACTAGGATTTAGACCATCACATAAAGTATTTTCCTCACATGGGTCATCCAAAGACTTATCAACCACCTCTTTAGTCTGAGAAGCCAAAACCAAAAGACCTAGGTAATGGTTAGACCATTATTTCTTTTAAATGGTAAATGGGCCCTAAGCCATAAAACATGCCTCAAACACCACCTTAGGATGCTTCTCCTCCACCTATCACACCCTCTTAGGGGACCTCATTCTCAGCCCCTTCCATTCTAGCTCCTCCTAACCCTCAAAGTGTTTCTCTAACCTCTCAAAATCTCAATATGCCTCTAGCTGAGCTTCACTCGACCAAAATCTCATTCTCCCAATGGTATCATAGTCCATGTCAGGGAAATGAATCTCCTTAGGAAGAATATGATGCCAAACATTGCTACATTTTAGGCAATATAATCTCTCACCCTCACTAGCATAATAACTTTGTAACATTGGTGGACTTTGAGGATGGACAAGGGGAGCTTTAAATAGATGACCCCTCCCTATGAATGTATTATCATGGAATTTAAGGGGTCTTATAGAGTCTATTAATAATTAATATATGTGTGATGCATGTTATCAAATTGGTTTTCTAGACATTCTCTATCTACAAGAAGTTAAGATCTCTAGTTTTCTCCTCTAGACAACTTTACAAAGTATTTAGTCAGACGTCACCCAAGGTACCACCTTGCATGATGTAGGATGTCATAGAAATTATATCTTAGTTACCTCTATATTATATTTTTACATTATTTACATGGGGGAAGACCCATCACATCAAGTAGTCTAGATTATTCTTGACATTGATGGCTAACCTTTTAGCATTTTCAACATCTATGATCCCAATGATGGTCCTAACCAATCCCTGCTCTGGTGATCTTTGGTAGATGGGTTACCTTTTTCAATGTGGATAGTGTATAGAGACTTTAATATGATTTAACACCCCCAAGACAAGGCTGGGGCCCTTCCCATGTGTTGGTGACCATGAGGCTTGGTACTATTTCAAAAATAAATGGGGTATATCAAACCCTCTCCTTTGATGGTAGACATTTACTTCCATGTATTGGTTTATGTGGTCTAGCTACAAAACTAGCAAAAACTACATGCTAAAATGGTTATACCACTTTATGCTATCAAATTGAAATCTTTTTTCTTTTTCTTACATAGCCTATCAATGTCAACTTAGATATTGTCTTATCAGAACAATCACCCATTTCTTATAAATTAGAATGGACCCATAGGTAATACAAGGTGCCACATAATCAATTATTTATCGAAACATCTATAATAATTCATGTTGGCACCATCTGACTCATCCACTACATCTGGGACCTAGCCCTATGGTCCCCATATTTTGTTAGCTAGATTAAGTGGTGGAATAAATCCACTCTTATTACCACCTCCATCCGCCACCATGTCAAACATGTTTCCTATATTTGTAAGTGATCATATTAGGATACCATCTAAGAATTAAAATGGTTATTTTCCTAACTTGAGACAAATACTTTCAATATATATCTTTAAAGGATTGTTACCTCCCTCAATCACCACCTTAAGATGGTAGAAAATCAAGCAACTATGAGTTCTCAGCTTAGAGCTTATTTACATTGGCTCAAAGTTGGAGAGAAAGCCTCTCTAAGGGATTTTTCAAATGGATGAAACACAAATAGATTTGTGGGTAAATTAAATCCATACAAGTGGATCAATCCCATCTTACCTCTCAGGATCATATTTCCTCATCTTTTTTGGAGTATTACCATTAGGTTTTCCATGCACAACCGTTCATGGCTGAAAGATCCTGTACTCTTAAAAATTACCTTAAAGTGGTGCCTTGAAAGCTGAAGCATATAAATAAGAGGCTATGTGATACCCCACTTACCCTATAAGAGCTTACGAAATATTTAAACTATATATGTAATGATAAATCCCCAATCCTTGATGGCTTCCCCTATGACTTTTACAAATCCACTTGGGAATTCATTGACCTTGACTTGTTATAAGTCTATAAATAATCTATATAGAATCAATCTCTTGGCCCTATTATCAACTAAGGCAATATCAAATTCATCCCTCAAACTGGGGATCTTGATCTTATCAGTAGTTAGAGGCTAATAACCCTACAAAATGTTTCTTACAATATCCTCATTAAATCATTTTCCAATTGCATCTCGCTTATATTAACTACCATTATTAAACTAGAGAAAACATGTTTTATTAGAGGGAAGTATATCCTTAATAAGCTCAATACAGTATAGGAGGGCATGGCCTAGGCTCGATAATCTCTATAGAGAGTTATTTTTTTAATTTAGATTTTGAAAAGTATTATGACAAGATCGAGTGGCACTTTATACTTTCCATACTCAAATCTCTTGGATTTGGTCCCTATTTTATTAGAGTTGTGCAAACCTTACTTCATGATGTCTTTGCCTACCTCACTACCAATGGCTATCAAACCATAAGAATTTAACTCCAATGCTCTATATGTTAATTATTTCCCCTTGCTTTAGCACTCTATGTTCTTATTATTGAATCTTTGGAGTACCTTCTAGATTTTAAAGCCTCTTAATGGTTTATTCATGGCATTATTCTACCTGATTGCACCTCTTAGCTTATTAATGGTCACTTTACAGATGACACATTTGTCACACTTGAAGAGAATGAGGCCACCTTTACTAAATTCATGTAGTGACTTGACATGTTTTATTTGGTTTCAAGCTCAAGCCTTCAATGGAGCAAAATCTAGTGTTTTTATCAAATCATCATGTCGGTACCTGAGTGGCTTAAAAAATTTAATTAGTAGTGGATTTATCAGGAAGAACAATTCAAGTTCTTGGACATCCCCTTTGCATTTGTCATCTTGAATTTTGAGCTTTGGCAATATGTTGTCAATAAGATTTTAAGAAAAATTGATTATTGGAGCACTAAGCCCCTCTTTATGGTGAGAAAGTTCCGAATCTACACCATGATTTTGTTAGCCACTCATGTGTATTATTCTTCTTGTTGGGCCCCTTCAAAATCCTCCTATGATAGTTTAGCCAAGTTTTTTCATGAGTTCCTCTAGGCCAATTCTAACAAAGCTAAAGGTTTTCATTAGGTGGCCTCGGATATTTGTTGTCTTCCTTGTGACAAGGGTAACATGGGAATAATTGGCACTTATCAACAAAGCATGGCCTTATGATGTAAAGGGGTTGTTTGAACCATTAAGGGAAATTAGGCATCCTCCTTTACTATTGAATTTATTATGGTTCCTCAAATGGTAAAACAAGCTGGTAGATTATTGGTTTTGAAGTCACTTCTTATCAATATTATGCCAATGAAAATTATAGGGTCTTTCATGGTCAAGAGTATCAAGAAATATTTTGAAATAATCAAACCCTTTTTGAATTGGGTAGGGGATGGAATTTTTACTAGTGTATCTTTAAATGATCATAGTTTATGGTGGTCTCTTATTCTCACTAGTTCTTCTATTCCCCTAGCTAAAATGGTTGGAATTAAAGCATTGCAATTATTTTGTAAAGGAATTCACACTATTCATGATTTGGTTAGTTTCAGAGATTGGATCCCTTAAACAAATTTGAAAGTCAAATTTCAATTAAACAATGTTGACTTAACTTCTATCCTTCACATTCAATAATTACTCCCTGATGTTATGTTCTACAATTTTGTCCTTGAATTTCCTTAGGCATGATGGAAATACTAGATATGGAACTATGATAAACATTTTAAATCCAACTCTACATCACTTCTATATCAAGTGATGAGTCCCTTCTCCACAACTCTCAATTAGCTTAATAAATGTTGGGGACTTCAGTCCTCTCCTAGGACCTAACTCACCCATCTAGAACATGTGTGGCACCCAAGATGTAAGCCTAAATTAGCTCACATTATTTGGTACCTAATTTACCAAGGGATCCCCCTTGATGAGAGTTTTTTTCCACTTATGCATTACCCAACCTTTATATCTATCTTTCAAGTGGCCTAAATCCTTGAAATATCTATTTTTTTCTCCAAAGCTCAATTTGCTCGGAATTGGGTCCATTCTGTATTCCAACCTTTTCATCCTAAACTATTTTCTTGGAGACAAAAGCTTTAGTGGGATTATTCAAACTAGATAACTTACATTGCTTTTATGTGGTAATTTTTTCATGGTATCATCCATATTAGCTTTGGAAATCCAAAATATTGCTATATTTAATCATGAGTATTGTGATATTCCATTATTTATTAATGATAAAGTGGTTATCTCCTTAGTATACTTGAATATCTAGGATCAAGTGGAGAATATGGTATTAGACCTCTACCACCTACAAGAGCTCCTAAACCACTAGGGGAGTGACCCATACACTATGAGCAAATTTCTACTAGATGACCCACCCCATGGGCCCGCACCATCTCTTCTTAGAAGGAACTGAAGTAGAAGTTGGTTTTGTAGTAGGGGCTACTTTTTGCCTCACCTCTTCTAGGGGTGGTTAGGGTGATTTTGGAAAAAATGATGTTGGTCCTGCTAAGTAATCTTTGAATAGAATTGTTGTTCCTGATCATCCCATTGATGATTGGGCCATAATAATACATGATGACCCCTAGATGGTTGGACTGCTCTGGAGATCCCAGGCATGGAACCACCTACTTGGTCAATTCTTAATAAGGATGACCCTATGCTTCTACCTCCTAGGGTAGTGACATGGACTTTATTTTATCTCTAGTTATTTATAGTTGCGTTTGTTTTTGTTGGCATAGAGTATGGGTCATGATCTATCCAACCATGTTCCTAAGTAACCTTTTGTATTATATTTTGATCGTTTAATATAATATGAGATGTTATAATAATAAATTTAACTTTGGATTTTCATCTTGATTTATGGCACATCAAATCTATTATTTGAATTAAGTATACCCTCAGAGAGGGGGACCCTCATCTCCTTATGTATTAACTATAGAAGTAAATATGTGGTAGATATCTTTTGGCTTGGAATAAATTAGGAATTCTCATGGAATTAAACATACCAGGGAATATCACACCATTTCACACATGTATTTTGTTGATAATTCAATTTTATTTAGGAATGTACTATTAGATATGGGATAACAATGTTAAATGTTGGATCCTTTTGTGGTGTGGTTTATATCCCACTCCTCAATAGGAATGTGCTCATAGGTAGGTCCAAACATCCTCAAAATAGAAAACCAAGTAGTCAAACCCCTATTTTTAGGAATATGAATAACACATAATTCTATTTCTAGGAAGGAAAGTCTTATTGGAATTTTTCCAATGTATTTTTAGGAGGAATCCTAACAGTACATTGTCAATTAGGCGTATTTATCTTTATGGAGTTCACATATAATATATGATGAGTTTGTATATAATCTATCCATATTGAGTTATTAATCCTAATACCCTGCATCGTGGATGTTTTCTTAGATCTGCTAAGGATTTATCATGTAAGTCTATCATTTTTTCTGTTACATGTTTATTTTTATATCAATTTGATTTATCTTTATTTCTTATAATTAATACTTATTTATTTCTTCAGTCATCATTTCCTAACAAGTAGTAGTAGAGTGAGGTTACTCTTATTTCGTAGCAACTATGTTCTAGATTTGGTGTTATTTTTTGTAGCATTAAATGGAGAAAGTTATGAAAGCAAAGTTTGAGGTGGAGAAGTTTAATAGCAAGAGCAACTTTGAGTTTTGAAAACTCAAAGAACATGATGTGCTACAGCAATATGGGCTACACAAAACTCTAAATGGAAAGGAAAATAAACCAATGATAATGAAAGACAATGATTGGCAAGAGTTGGATACAAAAGCTCTTAGTAAAATATGATTATCTTTAGTAGATGAGGTTCTTTTCAACATAGCAAGAGAAGAGACTATAAAAATATTATATACCAAATTAGAAGGCTCGTATATGATGAAATATCTAACAAATTGTATTTAATTGAAGAGGTATTTGTATACATTATGAATGAAAGAAGGTATGAAAGTTATTGATCATTTAAATATTTTCAATACTTTATTATGCCAATTGACTATTATTGGTGTGCAAGTGGATGATGAAGATAAGGTAGTCACCTTGTTATGTACTCTGCTAGATTCTTGGGATCATATAGTAAATTCCATTAGATTTAGTACTTTTGATGAGTTTGATTATGATTCTATTGTGGGAGCATTGGTAGTGGATGATCTACAAGGAGAAAATATAGTC
>JARHVA010000050.1:697500-750000 GCA_037957365.1 Torreya grandis
AAAATCCACATACTAAAAAACTATTAATATATGGGTTGTTGAGAATGTAGTTCTGCTAGGGTTTTTTATGCTATTCTTATTTTTAGTTGTCTTGTCTTCTTGTCATTAAAATTGTTGTTGTGGGAGAATCGAGGTTTTTATGTGAATTGATTATGGTTAGAACACAAAACATTATATGGATTAGTGTTATTTAATGTCCCCCACCCTATTTATTACAACTATGGTTGCAAGTAGTGAGAAAAATGGTGTATAAATGAGCTAGCAAGTTTGTACTAAAGGTTTATGATGAGGTAACCCTTCTGACTCTCCCTCTAAACCTAAGGTGTTTTTAAGGCATGATGTAGTATATAATGTGTTTAAATGGTATGATAATAACTCAATTATTAATTATTTTATTGGTTTTATCCCCTTCGATAAGTCCCTCAATACCTTGTTTCATCATCAGTGGGAGCCTTTCAACATCCATGTCATTATTATTTCAAACCTTACCAAGGGTTTCTTTTTTATTTTATTTCAAGGAGTCATATGAGGTACAAAATATTTTGAAAAAATCAAGCTACTAATTTCTCATAAAAATTCCCTTGATTATATCTAAGTAGACTCATGAATTTAAAGTAATCAACTAGGCCTCCTTGTGGGTATCGATCTGGATCAAACTCCCCAACATTTTAGCTCACTTTAACTAGATTATCATATTTGACATGACCCATTCTCCTATGACAAAAATAGTTTTAATCAACCCTTCCCATCAACCAACTATTACCATTTACTCCAACAAGATTATAGACATTTCTCTCAGTCATTTTCCCTTATACAACTATTCTTCTAAATCTCCTTAATTTCAACCATTTGCATCAAATGTGACATTATATCCATTGTCACACATTTGGCTAAACTTAGCAGATTATGCTTCAATATTTTGACATAAAGGACATCATGTGTAGGTAGTTTACCATCTATATTCAAGATTCCTTTACCTTTGATCATTACTACTGTGTTGTCTCCTAAGATGATAGATCCTTCCTTACATTTTCTTAATTTGGTTAAATTTCTCTTGTCACCAGTCATATGCTTTAAGAAATCACTATCTACCACACATAATTTATGCTCTATAGCATGGAGTGAAATTTGAGCGATCGTGGGTTGATTTTTCACTCTCCACACATCCTTAGGTTTCTTATTTAGATTATTTTTAGAAACTTATGAACCTTTGTTCACATTGGGAAGCATGCATTTCCTTACATTATGTACTTTTGATCTTACAAATCTAGTTCTATAATGTTTAGCTATGTGACCAAAGTTATTGCAATTATAACACATTACATTTGTATCTATCAAGGGTGTAAATGATTTTTTGCTTATAAAATTGATTCTCCTTGTAGTTACAACTATAAAATTACTAGCCTTTTGACTAAAATGAGTATAACTATAACAATAACCCTAAAAAGATGAGGAATACCTAGTTATAGCATTTCTTTATATAGTATGAAAAATTCTTCTAAGATGTGGATTATTTAGGTTTCTCACCTTGGTGTATCCATCAGTGTCATCTACCTTTGTCTTATTTTTCTCTTCAATATTTTTTTGATTCTATCTTTCTTCACATCAATTGTGTTTGATTTTCTCTTTGTATCTTTGCAAGCTTTCTCTTTCTTTGCTCTTGATTCTCCTTCTACTTTAAAGTTTTCATATATGTTAGCAGATTTACTAGTCGAGGAACTTCTTACCTTCTCATAACCAAGACCTGATCTCTCTTTTTAGGGATTTTAAGAGTTGATCAGTTCATCAAGAATGTCTGATCCTCCTATCAGCTTTATACTTTTATTTAGTTAACCTTTGGATTTTTCAAGTTATTTTCTCAAAGCCACTATTTCTATCTCAAGATTCACACATTCATCAAATTTAGATTATAGTTCCATTTTGACTACATCTTTTATTATTTTAGCCTCTTCAACTTGTTTCTTTAGACAAATTACCATATGATCAAATTTATCTAGACTTTTAGACATTTTATCAATTTTCTTTTATCCAAGCTTATTTTGTTTTGAGTTCTCTTTTCTCAGCTTGTAAATCTCATCTAGAGCACATATGAGCTCACATTCTAGATCCATTTCTCCTTATTCATCTTCATCTAAATCTTCAACTTCATATTGATCTAGATTTATAGAAGTTTATCTTAGTATCATGAACATGGATTCATTTCCCTTAGCCACAAAAGCACAATCATGATCATCATTTAAACTATTACTATCTTCTTTTGTGTACAAACATTACTTATTCTTGAAGAAGTTCTTATTCTTAGGATAGTAGGGTTTAACCTTTTTGTTATTCTCTACTTTCTCAGAGTTATCCTTTTTATTATGAGGGTATCTAGCAACAAAATGTCCTACTTTACCATAGTTAAGTAATTTGAAGGGTAACTTACCTCTATACTTTCCATATCCTCTATTTAGTATTCAAAGAAAGTTAGCTTCTTCTTCATCAATTTCCTTAGATTCAAATGTAGATGTTTCATCCTTTACTTGCTTGGTTACTTTGAAATCAACTTCTCTCTTGAATGTGTTTGTCTCTTCCATTCTCATCTCATAAGTTGTGAAGGTCCCATGTAACTCATAAATAGTGAGTTTATCGAGATCCATTTCTTATTTTATTTCATATATTTTGGAATCATATCTTGATGGCAAAGATCATAAAACCTTCTTGATAATGATTGAATCTTTCATTTCTTCTCCAAGGCATCCGATTGCATTTACTATTTTATCTATCCTAAGGAGGTAGTCTAAAATCTTTTCTTCTTCATTCATCTTAAGGATCTTAGACTTCAAATTTTAATTTTTTAGCTTGGCTTACTTTACCTTATCATATCCTTCATATATATCCTTCAACTTGTTCTAGATGTCTTGTACATTCTAACAGTGCATAGCATTGACAAACTCTGAGTTTGGCAATCCACAAAGAATAACTATATTTGCCTTGGCATTACTCTCATATTACTTCTTGGAAACCCTATTAGTAGGAGTTATAGCAAGGGTTGTATATCCATTTACCATAGGTATCCATACATCAAACCCTAATGAGGATAGATATGTTTCCATTCATATGCTCTAAAATACATAGTTAGATCCATCAAAGGGAGGTGCCTTTTTTGATGAAGATCCTTCGTAACTAGCCATTGTCTTCACTATTATAATATATACCTAAATTGATTAATATTATTTCAAGAAACCCTAAGCTCTAATACTAATTGATGAAACTTAACTAGATACTAAGAGGGGGGTGAATTAGTATATCAAGTAAAACTAGTTCTTTAAATACTTTCAATGCAGATTAAAAAATATATGTACATCAAATCAAACATGCAAAGATCATAAACACACAAAAACCACTGTGAGAATAGATACTAGAATCTACTATTCTAATCCATCCTCATAGTTCAAAGCCTCACTGGTAAACCTCAATGATTGCAATGTTTAAAGACACCAATCCTAATGAGATACCTATCCCTTTATTTAAGAGCACCAAATCCCTCATCTAAGCACTCAGTCAATTTATTTTATGGTACGATATAACATTCCAAGAGAAACAAAGATTAAGAGGTGGAGGTGGATGAGCTTGGAGATGGCTGTGAATGGCAGAACAGTCCAAGGCGACCAGAATGGCGCCCCCAGGCTCGCGCGGCTGTTGCTTGGGGAGTCTGTGCAAGAGGCTACCAAGACCTATGTGGAGGAGAGCTCGAAGCTCAAAAAAGTGAACGGATGCTTACCTAGAAGCCATGAATGCCCTATTCTGGTAATCTCCCCAGACTCAGTGAAAGAGGAGGTCGACTATTTGTCTTCTCATGCCCTAATCTGTAAATTTTTGGGCCTGCATATTTCAGTAGCTGCTCTGGAAACTTGGATCAGGTGGACTTGGCAGATTGACGGTGATTTTGACATTCTCCTCATAGGAAATAGCTATTTCATGGTTAACTTTTCCTCTGTGGTAGACCGAAATAGGGTCTTTGAAGGAGGCCCGTATTTCTACGATCGAATTGGACTTTTTCTGAAACCCTGGCATGCAGGGTTTAATTCAGCGAAGGATCTTCCAGCTTGCGTACCTGTATGGGTCTGGCTGCCGAGATTGCCCCTAGAATTTTGGTGTGAGGATATCCTCTGACAATTAGCGGTTATGCTGGGAACACTAGACAGGAAGGTAATATCGTATGCCCGAATTTGTGTTAAAATTAATCTGAATAATCCACTCCCGGATTCTCTTGAGATTTGTCTAGGAAGCTCCTCATGGATCCAATCTATAGACTATGAATCTATCCCATTCAAGTGCCGTATTTGTCATGTTTATGGCCACTTGCATAAGTAATGCCCGCAGGCAGCTAGAGATTCTTCCCCACAGGGAGAAGGCGTCGGGACTCGAATGCCCAATAATTCCAGGGGTGCCAGATAACTAAATTATAGTGGGAAGCTTCAGGACTAGGCAAGTGGATTGAGTAAAGGCAAAAACCCTCTCTTCCCAGCAAATACATAGCCAAGTGGGAGTGAATTCAGGGGTCCTGACAAGGACGGTTTCACTGCAGTAAGGTGACGCACAAAAAACTATGGGCTGAAGAGGACAAATTTTGACAAGCAGATTGAGAGTGACTTCAATCGGTTTGAAGTACTGGACAATATGAACATTGAGGATGGTATTCTAGATATTTTACAGATGAAAGAAGAAATGACCATTGAACAACTTGCCCCAAAAGGGGACTCCCTACCTTTGGTAACTCGGCCAACCCAAGCGGTAGACCATGGCACGCAAGAGACTCACAATACCGATATGCTGGATACAGGGGACAAGGAGATGCGATGGGTAGACCTTGCTAAGGAAGTGGAAGCTCCCAGAAATGAGAAAGGCTCGTCTTCAAGCCTCGGTCTTCTGCACAGACCTCTCAAAAAGTCTACTGGGTCCATTCCCTCCTGAGCTGGGTGCAGAAAGGACCAGGAGCGGCTAAAACTTGTAGGGGATCTTTTAGTAGAGGCGGGGCAGGTAAAACCCCTGGATGAACATTTCTCACCGATTACCCAATGATAGTTCTCTCTTGGAATGTGAGGGGTTTAAATAGCTATCCCCGGCAAAAAGCTATGTTGAAACTGGTAAGTGCAAATTCCCCTGACATACTTTGTATTTAGGAGACTAAATTTTCTGTAGATTTTTGGTGTTCTTGTATGCAAAAATTCTGGTGTTGTAGCCATAGCCAATGTGTAGGAACATTGGGATCTTCTGGTGGGCTGGCCACCTATTGGAATCCGGAAACCATTACTCCACTATGCTGGATGACCAGTACTTCAGCTCTCACAATGACGGCCATCTCAAAGGAAACAGGGGAAACTTTGCTTATTACTAATGTCTACGCCCCTGTGGATCTATTTGGACATCGAAAAGTATGGGACCACATACGGTATGTTAGGAGCTGCCATCCGTATTTGCCCTAGATTTTGGCAGGGGATTTTAATGCGGTCCTCAACATGGAGGAAAAGAGGGGGGGCTAGCCCACTTAGGGCCTTCATCTGAGGTTCTCCAACACAATATCGACATCCTACGCCTTTCAGATATTAGGCCTCTCAATGGCATCTTCACTTGGAGTAACAGGAGGAGCGGTGAGGCCAACATTGCCGAGTGCCTTGATAGATTCCTGGTGTCTTGCTACTGGCAATCTAGCACCACTTCTCTTGCTTTTGAAATTCTTGACTGGGGGGGATCGGATCATTGGCCGATCAAGCTTTCCACTAATCACATTCTTACACCAAGGAAGCCCCCATTTAAATTTCAGCTCATGTGGCTCAGAGAGCCTTCCCTACATGATCTTATGGCAAATTGGTGGAGCCAAGGAGGACCCAGTCACAGCACTGCTATGTTCATGTTCATCAAGAAACTCCAGTATGTTAAAAGGAGGCTGAAGTTTTGGAATTTGGATAGCTTTGGGAATCTCCATTTGCAGAGGAAAAAAGCCCACGATCAGCTGGACGGGATAACCAGGCAAATTAGAGACTGCGGCTTCACTGAGGAGCTCCAGGTGGCTGAGACCAGAGCGGTGAAGGAGCTTTCAGAGTGGGATCTCAGAGAATAAATCTTCTAGAAGCAGAAGGCACGCATAGACTGGCTCCAAGAAGGTGACAGGAATACTGCCTTCTTTCATAAATCTGTTCAGGCTAGGTGGAATAGAAGCTACATTTCCCACTTGGTCTCCCCGGAAGGAGCTCGGTTGAGCTCTCCTCAGGATATTTCTAGAGCATCGGTTCATTATTTTTCTAATCTTTTCTAGGAAGGGCTGCACCCTCCTGAGATAGCTGAGAATACTGTGTTGTCTTGCATCCCTTCTGTGGTTAATTTGGGGCTGAATGAGTATCTTATGCGGCCTATAGATATGACGGAAGTGGAAGCTGTGGTTTTCAGCATGAAAAGAGGAAAAGCACCAGGGCCTGATGGATTTCCAATGGAGTTTCACCAGGACTTTTGGGATGTCATCAAGCAGAACCTCCTTGAGGTAATACAGGAATCCTATTGCAACAAAGAAATGCTAAAGGCATTGAATGCCACCTTCCTGGCCTTAATCTTGAAAAAAGATCAGGCGGATCAACTGGACCACTTTAGGCCTATTGCACTCTGCAATGTGGTCTACAAGGTTATCACTAAACTCATAGCGGAAAGGCTCAAAAGATGCCTTCCTTTAATTATTTCAGAGGAATAGGGAGGCTTTGTTGCTGGCAAGCAGATTCTTGATGAGGTTGTTATTGCGTTAGAAGCTATCCATTCTATGAGCACCTCCCAAGAGCGAGCCATGTTCATCAAGCTGGATTTATCAAAGGCCTATGACAGGGCCAGCTGGAGATTCTTGGAAAAAATCATGTTGGCTTTTGGTTTTAGCCTAGCTTGGATACAATGGGTGCTTAACTGTGTCACCATGCCTTCCTACTCAATCCTCATCAATGGGCAGCCCACTGAGCTTTTTGGGGCTGCGAGAGGACTTCGGCAAGGAGACCCACTATCCCCCTATTTATTTATCATTCTTGCTGAAGGATTGGGTCAGCTCTTGAAATTTTAGGTTTCACAAAATACTGTGCAGGGTTGGCAGTGGGGTAATGGCTTAATCACGTCCCATCTCCAGTTTGTTGACGATACCATACTGGATGGGAAAGCTCGTATTCGAGAGGCAGAAGCTTTCAGAGCTACCCTTGACATGTACCTAGATGCTACTGGACAAAAAATCAATGACCACAAATCCTCCATTTATTTATTCAACACCCCTGGTCCTATACAGAGGAGAATTGCGGCCATCCTGAGGTTTCAAATTTAGGTTCTCCCGGTTATCTATTTGGGCATCCCCATTGTGGTTGGTAGGCAACCTCAGCTATTTTGGCAAACCATTCTGGATAGATTGAGATAGAAAGTTAGCCACTGGACTCACAGATGGCTCTCCACTACTGGTAGAGTCACTCTGCTATAAGCGATAATACAAGCTCTTCTAGTTTATCGTTGCTTAGTTTAGGCTGCTCCTGTTTACTTTCTTAAAGAATTTGATGGCCTCTCCTGCCAGTTCCTTTGGAGTGGAAACCTGCGTAACACAAAATGGAGCTTGATCAAGTGGGATACTATTTGTCGACCAAAGAATGATGGAGGACTTGGGCTGCACTCCGCAGTCGTGGCAAGCCAGGCCTTGGCTGCCAAACTCTATTGGAGATGGTGTGCAAATCCGTCCCAGATGTGGGCTCGCATTCTGGCTAGTAAGTACTTTCCTGGGGAAGACCCCTCTAACATTGTTAGGATGCCTCTTGGGTGGGGTGGTTCCATGATATGGTGCACTCTCCAAGTTGGAGCTCAGCTGATTAAATGCAGCCTCTTCTGGATATGCAAGACCGAAAATCAGGCTCTCTTTTGGGAAGATTCGTGGGATGGCTCGCCCCCACTTTTAACTTCCCACCCGCATCTGCAGTCTTTATATGATGTCTTCTAAGCTGTTGGATGGACTAATGTGGCCCACTACAAGGAGGAGTATAACATGGGATTGTCCACTGGCTTTAGATGGAAAGACCTGTTGGAATGGCCTCCAGGTGGGGAAATGGAAAATCGCTTGGAGCTAGCTCAGATTCTTAATTCGAGACACTGCAACTCTCTCCCTGGACAAGACATGCTTGCTTGGGGAGGGGGACCAACTGGAAGCTATTCGGTCTCAACGGGATATCAGGCCTTGCTTAAGCAAGCTTATGGTGAAGTGCATTTCATCTGGGGGAAGCATATATGGAATTCCATTGCTTGGCCCAAATGCAGATTCTTCTTGTGGATGCTTACATACAATAGGTGTCTCACGTGGGATAACTTATGCAAGCGCGGCTTTCAGGGGCCATCCAAATGTGTGCTCTGCTATAGTGAGATTGAAACAGGGGTGCATCTCTTCTTTCTCTGTCCGTATACCAAAAGTACTTGGCACAGCTTGTGGGATGCGTGGAAAAGACCCTGTTGGCACGCCTCCTCTTTAGCTAAATTTTGGAATGGTCTGAGTGTCCCAAAGTCCAAAGCACTAATTCTTCAAGCTGCCTGGTTTGTTAGACCTGCATTTATATTATGGAATGTTTGGCTTGAGCGTAATAGGAGGATTTTTTGGTCAGAACAGAGACATAGCACTGTTATATGGGAGACAGTCCACGCGTCCCTGTTAGAATCGTTGGGTGCATAGCAGTTTAGAGCGGATGGCTTAGGGGATGAAGAGCACGAAATCCTTTACAGTATCACTGGCAGCTTATTGGATGGTCTTACCACCACCCCTTCCTCACGGCCTGGGAACAGAGGTTGACATTTGCACAAACTGATTTGTAGAAGAGGCCGCTGGACGCCCCCTCCTCCTAGATCGCTGAAGGTTAACACCGACGGCTCTTCAAAAGGAAATCCAGGGGAAGCTAGAATTGGGGGCATAGGCTGGGATAGCTCAGGTAACATCCAATTCATTTTCTCTGTTTATAAGGGAAGACAGTCCAATAATTACATAGAGGCTTTAGCAATTCTTCAGGCAATGTAGCATTGCTGCCAACTGGGATGGCAGAATATAATTTGCGAATCTGACTCCCAAATTGTCATTGATCTTATTAGCAATCACAATTTTGATAGAGCCGAGTGGCGTCTTGTTATGGTTGTCCAATAGGTTATTCAGTTAAGTTCGGTGATGAGTTCTGTGCGGTTCATACACATTCCCCGGGAATGGAACGAGACGGCTGACTGTTTGTCCAAATGGGCGTCCGACCAAGGGCCCCAATGGGAAATTTTAGATTACAGTATGCTACCTCCAAACTTCTCCTAGAAGCTGAGGTTTCTGGTCAAGAAGGACAAGGCTATGTAATGTTTTTGGCTTTTCTTGTCTTGGAATAAATTTTTACCCCGCTTAGTTTAAAAAAACAATTATTTGATGGTACCAACCTATCAAACTTTTATATGGAGCTACAACTGCAATTTATAAACTAGTTTGATACATGAATCAAAATCTATGTTCTTCATTATAGGTCTAATATGAAACCAATCATACTCTACACATTTTATTTGTTCCTTTCTTCCTCTTTGCTCCTCTCTATCCCCTCTAGTTCTATATTTGATTTTTTATTTGACACACTTTATTAGAGTTTTCTCTCTACCTCTCTCTATATTTGACTTAGCTCCGTAGTAAAGGCAATTATTCCAAAAACATTTTCCTTTATCCTAGATATCATATTTATAAACAAATGATCTAGGGTTTTATATATTATATGTGTTCACACTTAGAGTGCAACACATCATGTCAATTTTGGACTCTAGTTTATTCTGACATGAACTTTAAGTTTCCCACATCTCAATTCCATGCATCATGCTATAATTTCATCTCTATTTACTATATATATCATCAGATTGACTCAATTTTTGATGCATAGTATCTTTAATGTAAATTTGATCAGTTAGATCGATCAATATCATTGTCTGTGTCGAGATATCGAGCTTATACACAAGTTATTGCATATTTCTCTAATAACCATTTATCTGGACATGACTTTAAATGTCAATCATTGATCTTACCTTTGGCACCATGATTTAATGGTCTCTATTAAATTGGCTCAACTTTAAAATGATTCCATTTGATCACCTTATGTCAGGCTCACACTATCCATTAGATCATTATACTTTTCTAAACTTTAGCTCTATCAAGATGTTAAAAGTTGAGCTCTTTATCCCATCTCATTGCCTCCTATATCTTTGGATCACTTTTACTCCATCGATCTTCTTAAACCTACACATACTTTACCTTACCATTATGTTGATAAACATTGAACACTTTATATCATTTGAGTCCATTCACTCCATTATATCTCCTTTGCATGATCACCCATGAAACATTAGATATTTTTATGAGCTTGATCATTATATTTGTCCAACCCTCAATAATATGACACCTAGCTTAAGTGCATGCCTTTTATACATATCTTTCAATTCCTGGTATTTAGACATTTTAGATGCTTATATTGCTCCTCTATTTGTAAGGCTCACATGCTCATGATACTTAGCATTAGTGCACTAAATTGAAGGGACCTTTAACATTTTGACTTCATCACATTGCATTGGATCTTTTATGTCTAATTAAGCATGATCCATTTGATCTTCTAATTATCTCAATCATTAACTCTAAAAGATTACACTCATTGGGTCTCTATATGAGAATCTCTATGAATGTGATACTTATCACTTGTGTGCTCACTCAAATCTCATTTTTACAATTTGACTTTGCTTCACTTCATTGAATCATCTATGCATGATGAAATGCAGGTTGTTGATCAAGCTTGGATAAATAATAAGTTTTAGACTTAGGAAAATATAAAGTCCTTTGATCATTACTCAAAGATGGTAATTACTAGGTCAAGGAGACAATTTTATAATGATGAAAAAGGCTTAAGTTATAACTTAAGCTACCAGTTATCAGCTATACCAAGTCAACATTAAAATAGAACTTTGCTTGTTGATGTCATGGATAAACCCTTAGGGTTTATTGAGAAACCCTATTCAGTATAAGAGCAAAGATAATTTAATTTGGGGATCATTCTTCTCATTCGATCCTACAAACCATATTTTCAAGATGATCATGAAAAATCCATAACAAATATCTTATATGTTTGACTTTAAACATCCATAAATGTTCTTTTTAAAATCATGACAACATTGCATAGTGTAACTTGAAACATGTTCTTCTCTCCATCAATCCTACTTGATCCTTTTGACATCAATGACATCCATGGTGTCCCTTTTGAAATCAATGACAATCATATTGAAAAAAAAATTTATATCACATAAATGACCTTTTGGATAACAATCGAGCCAATATTGAATAATATATCCATGAAAACCATGAACAAATAGTCATGCACCTTCACAAAATTGGGACAATCCTACCACTAGATTTTAATGTGAAAAATCTTGTTTAACCTCAACATATTACATATCACAATCATATTCCCATTATATTAGATGAAGTGGAATACCAGGAATTAGTTGATGATGAATAAGAAGATGAAGAACCACACCCTCTACGTATTGCCAATACCAATAAGTTTGAATCTAGAAAGTTAAAGTCTTGTCTAGAGAATCAAATCAAAAATTATTATAAGCAATCTATGATATACCACTTCAACCTAATAACCCAACAAGTTAATTAATTATCATCCCAAATCAATGATAAGCATCTGAAGCCTAACCCAACTAAATGATCCATAAAAATTGTTTCATCATCCACTTGTCATGATCTTAAAAATTCAAACTATAATCCCTCCATTTCTAATCCATTGATGGATCCATATTTTCCCCTAAAATATAAATCCATAAAAAACACTCTTCAGGGCCTTGACACCTAAGCTCATACTAATAAATATTTGTATGACGATTTGTTCTCCTATCCCCTAGATATGAACATTCTTAAAGTTTCTTTTTTAATAGACTTTGAACCTCCCAAGTTTGACAAATATAAAGGAAAGGGAAAATCAAATAATCATTTAAAAGAGTTCTCCATGGCATGCCATGAGGTAGCATATAGTGATACATACCTACTCAGACTACTCCCCTAATGTCTTGGAGGCCCCACCTTAGAGTGGGTCATGGAGTTGCGAAAGGGGTCTGTAACATCATTTGGGGACCTGACATATAAATTTATGCAACATTTATACTATAATGTGGAGCATAAAATAACCATGATATATTTATATGACACCAAACAAAAATGTGGAAAGTTTATCATCATTCTTGTAATGATGGCATGGTATTCTAGGCCACATCCCTTGCTCAATTCCTAAGAGGGATTTAACCAAGATATTTATCAATAATATTAATTTAGAACTAGGCCACCAATTGAAGCTCCATCATGTCTTGAATTTTGAGGATATTGCAAGGACCTCATTAAAAAAATGATAATTAAAATTTATTCCTAGTATAATTACCATCCAAGTAGTACACCTCCCAAAAAAATAAGTTCTATAATGGAAATAAAAATGTTGTTGAGGATGGAGTTACTAACTCTAAGCATGTGAAAATAGTTTATGGCTCTACCTCATTACCAATATCACATGACACATCTAGTGCTTCTATACTGAGAGGAAGACCTAAGGTTGCTACTAGGAAATGACACTACACAAAATTCAGTGAATTGATAGAGGATGTTTTAAGAAAATTAATATCTTCAAAGATGATCAACGTACTATAAATTAAACCCCTTTCAAAAAATAAACCTCGGCCTGATTGGTTTAATGAAAATTAATTTTTCATTACCATAGAATACAAGGGCAAAATATTAATCGATGCAAGTAGTTGAGGAACCTAATTCAATCTTTGATTGAAAATTGGGAAATAATGAAACAAGGCATAGAAAGATCATCTTCCAAAAATCAACAACTGTGAATTTACCAAGACCATTTTCCAAAGCATGATCAAAATTATAAGGGTGTACTACAAGACCAAGGCCAAAATTCATAAAAACATGTTGCTTACCATCAAGTTCCTTATCCCTATATTAATCACCTATCTACCATTAAAATTAAGGTTAAACAACTAGAAGAACCCCAAGACCAACAATGTCCTATCCTCAAAATCAAAGGAGCATCTTATAAGTGTGTCATCACCACTCAACAAGGCAAAATAACTATTTTGGGGGAACCTCCCAAACTCTCACCTCTAAGGACACCTCTTAAGATCATTATCCCCCAAAAAACCTCTGATAGTCCTAAAGGAAGTTATGATCTTATCCAACAACTTGAGAAGATACGTAGCCAAATTTATATTATGGACCTTCTCAAGTCCTCAAAAATCCATCATGACATCCTAAATAAAATCCTTCACAAATCTAAGGTGCTTAAGGAAATTTATGCTAGTCAGTTCCAAACCTTGGTTGGCCACCTGTCATAAACCCAACAAATCACTTTTTACCCCCATGACCTTTCACCCGTTAGCCTTGATCATAATTATCCCATATACATTAATTTCACCATTGCACACCACCAAGTTACTTGGGTACTTGTAGATGGAGGGTCAATAATCAATTTGTGTAATAGGAAATTGATTAAAACTTTGGGGTACTTAGAGTCATCTCTTGGGAAAAATTTGATCATCATCAAAGTATATGATAACAATGGGAGATAGTCAGTAGGTATTATCTATCACCCTATCATGGTGGGACCTATATTTCACCAAGTTCTCATCCATTTTGACAACTTTTATCTTCTATATAATATTCTTATCGGATGACCATGGATTCATTAGATGTGGGTAGTGGTAGGGTTCTAGATTTGTACCCTAGCTGAGGAGGGGATTGTTTAGATCATCCTACTCAAATCTAGTCCAACATGGGATTCATCCTAGGCTGTGGGTATCCTAAAAGTGGATCATACCTATAGACAAGTCTAACTTCCTTATGGATCTATCAACTACACTAAACCTAAACTATCACTTACATGGAAAATGGAGAGAGAATTAGCAAAACTTATAAAAGGCATGTAAAAAAGCAGTGATGCACCAATGATTTGATCATTAAAAATCACATAAAACACACTATGAGACACGTTTTAGACCAAAAAACATCAATATCATATAAATATTTCAAAATAAGGCAGCAATTAGTTATCAAATTAGTAAGAGAGGGAAAATATCCACTTTTAGGCTAGACAATAAATTGTAAATTACACTTATAATGACCTTTGATAACTATTAAGCACTTCTTGAAGGTGAGAAAAAATCTAGACATAAGCAAGGTACATTCACTTAACTATAGTGCATGAATTCATAAAACACACTTAAATCTGGCTTAGAAAATGATAGAATTTAGTCTTTATTGCATCAAATAGGTATCACAATACAAATTTGTGTAGAGTCTGGTCATACCAAAGAGAGGGATAGATGACCCACTTTAAGGCTTAGAAGTCTGCATTTATATAAAAATAAGGAGGGAGAGGGAATTATGAAATAGAAAAGGATCAACTACTTCTAATGGATTAGCACCAATGTAAGGATGCTACTGAGTCAAGATCTTATTAAGAAGTCATAATTTCAAAGGCCTTGAAAAATAATTTAATGCTCCATGATATGATCTAATGATTTTATAATAAGGATGACATCTTGAAATTGGAATAATGTGACACATCTACATTAGGTGGCCCTTTGAACCTAAAAATATGAACCATGATGATGAAAGACATAGGTCCACTATATATGAAAACCAATCTTAGACCATTAGTTTTTGCATAGTCACTGATTGATCCTTGACTTTTTTATTAGACCCAAAGGATCTAATTCACCTATATGAAGGTTTATTTATGATGCTTTGTCTCTAAATTATGACCCTGGTTCAACTCTAGTCTAATTCTGAGTTTGGCTCTTTGACATTTACTTTTCCTAGGTCTATTTGAATTTTTTTGACTTTCATCAAAAATGTATTCAGATCACTCTTGCTTATTGGATATCAATTTCTAGATCAAACAATTTACATTATACCCAACTTTCTTTATGATTATTTGTTCCATAGATCCTTTTGAATTATTGACTCCACTTGTGCCATTATATCTAGATGTATGCATGCATAGAGTATTTAATCTTCTTCTAGGACCTGTTGACTTTAGACACTTGTCTTATTTGTATTCATCATCAAGATCCTTTGATCCTTTTTGACTTGTCTCACTGCATCATTGTATCTATGCATATATGCCTATGAGTCATGAATCTTCTACCAAATGAATGTGCTTATGCCACTTGTCCTTGACTCATTAGCTCCTTAGATTCACTAATCTCTTTGACTCATGTGAACCATTTAATCAAGATGTACAAGTTTATGTGCACCATAGATCTCCCCGGCCCCACTTTTTTGTCAGTTCTTGTGCTTCATTAGATCATTGGTATGATTAATCATGAGCCCTTGATCTAGCTTAAGACCATCCTTTTTTCAGTATAGTCACTCTATTATATCTTAGCTTGATTATTTCACACCATTAGATTATATCCAACTTATAGATATTTAAAGGATTTAACATGGGGAAATTTTGAATTAGTTGACTTAGCATAGATCATTAGATCTTATGTGTTAATATGAGGGATCCCATGCACTGTTAAATCTCAACCAACTTCAAAACTTTTAAAGACTTTCCCTGATTAAAATTAACATTCACATGAACTCTATTTGACATCTATGTTGATGTATTTGACATCCCACAAACCATTAATTTTAAGCATATACAGATTTTTTCTTGAGATTTGTTTTAACATTAGCACTAATATCTTATGTTGTAGTTCCAACTTTTAAGGCCTATAAATTAAGGTGCAAAGTCATGGAGGCACCAAATTTTCAAGAGATGTTCTTGAGACTGAAAAGGATGAACCCATTTGATCTACTTGTCTTAAGACTCTTTTGAGTGAAGATATAAAATTCTCAATTTGAATAATCTATTCATTCCTACATCATGTCCTAATGATGGTCTAGTTCATTTGGCTAAGGGAAACTTAGCAAAATCTGACTGGGGAGCCAACTTTGAATATGTAAAACTTCTATCATGCTTTAGTGGATGATCTAAAACTTAATGCGTATTAATTAGGGATGAAATTGGATAAACCCATGAGATCACTTTTTATTGACACTACCACACATGTGAGATATGACCTATAAAAATTACCTATTTATACTTTCTTCTACTTCCACTAAATTCTTGGACTAGGAAAACTTTGGTATGTAGACCAAAATTGGTATTTGACATCCCATAAAATGTCAATTTTAAGCACAAATAGAATTTTTCCTAAGATTTATTTTGACATTAGCATAGATGTCTTATATTGTAGGTCCAAATTTGAAGGCCTATAACTTGAAGTGAAAAAGTCATGAAGGCACAAAATTTTGAAGAGATGTTCTTAAGAATGAAAGGGATGAACCCATTTGATCCACTAGTCTGGGGACTCTTCTTAGTGAAGATATAAAATGCTCAAGTTGACTGATATATTCATTCTCGCATGATTTCCTAATGATGGTCTATTTCATTTGGCTAAGTATGGGAAACTAAGCAAAATTTGATTGCGCAGCCAACTTTGAACATGCACAACTTATACTATGTTTTGACAAATGATCTAAAACATAACATGTAGCAATTATAGACCAAGATGGACAAACCCATGAGATCATTTTTTCTTGAGACTACCACACATGAAAGATATGGCCTCCATAAATTACCTATTTATACTTTATACTACTACTAAAATCTTAGAATAGGAAAAATTTGGTATGTAGACCAAAATAGGTCAACATGTAGTTCCATCTACTCTCCATCAGTACCTCAAATTTCCTCATTCTAGGAAGGAATTAACAAAACATGGGTATCCGAAATCATTTCATAATTTTCAATTAAAAGGGGAAGAATTTAATATGTACTGCCCCACCATAGAAACCAAACCATATGATCCCATGTCAAAGAAATACATTCATCTTGATGATTTATTAAGATTTCCACCAAATCCTTCTGCATCTACCCACATCAAAATTATTTTCAAGGGTTGTGGGGAATATTAATATCAAACATTAAATGTTGTTAATATACTTATATCACCCCAAAGTTATGGATCCTCTGGCATGAGGTGGGGTATGATCGACTGCCTACACATTTGGGTCTACATCATTTGAGAATGTAGAAATGTTATCAAATGAAGAAATAAAAGGCTTAGATTCTTCTTAGCTATTTGTATATGGTTTTGTTTCATGTTTTTAGAATCTAACATACCTCTTAACTAATCAAATTCTCAAGAATATGGATTATAATGTAAAGAGCCTAGGATGACATGAATAAGGCATCTTAGAGCCCATCAATATTAAAGAAGATGAGCCATATCATGGAGTGGGGTATCAACCACCTAATGAAGACTAATATGATGTACTTTATAAAACATTTTTAGGTTCAAAACAATCTTCATCTAATAAAGATATTAAGACCAATTCTACACATAGCATCCATGAAAATCTGGTTGACATGAACTTATTTATAAGTGATGATGTTTGTGCAATCAATTTGGATATTGGTCTAATATTTAATATCAAGGGAATCCCCATGAAATCTTTCACTAACTTAGGTGTATCCCCTAATTCTAGTCCTAAATGTATCACTAATTATAATTTTAAGTATTTTGAGGAGGCCTTTTCCAACATCAAAACTACATCTCCTAGTCCCCTCAATGAGGAATATGATGCTCAACATCTAATCAATGATATTTCTTAGCCACCTCATTCACATTCACCCATCATTTGTCTTTCCCTTCCATTTGATAATCATCTCATCCTCCTCATCAACAAGGATGAAGAAAGCATGCATAATTGGATTCATCTCAATAGAATATCCCACATGCTAATTCTATCAAGGTCCATAAATAAATTCAAATAAATAAATATAAAGACAATTTTGAACCAATCATAATTTCAAATTCAAAAAACTTTAATAATTGGCCAAATCCATGTCCATCAATTCAAAGTAATCATAAATCAAGTCAAGATCAAATTACTCTAGTGAAGCCTAATCTTAGGCACTAGGATGTATTCAAAGTCAAATTAATTCAACAAATCAATATAGAATGGCCATGAATTATCAAAATATTAGGATCATAGACCAAAAAAATCAAAATGTTTTGGATCCTTCTACAAGTCTAGTTGTTTGACATGAATTACATAAGGAAAAATTGGTATCCTTAGTGATGCATATGACTACTAGTCCCAAATCCACATCACCTATCCTATTTTTACATTTTGTATCATCCCCCATAATCCACATCCCCATGACAAACATCATCCCTCACCATGGTTACAATAAGTCCTTAGTTTAGATTTCTAAAAAGGCCAATGAAGGTCCCAATGGTTCTCTATGGTTATTCTTATAGAGTGATCACCAACATCAACATTACAACTCGTACAGTAAAAAAATGATCAGTCCATCCTCATTCCTACATATTAGTGTAAATAGTATTGGTATAAAAAATAAACAATGGTGAAAACCAGAGTTTATGGTGCCTTGGATAAGCACAGTGATGAAAATCATGTTCTTGGCATCACTTGTGAGTAACCTCCATATACACATGCCCTTGGGTACTTAAGGGCAACCTTTTATTGATCCACATCCACTATTCATCACCCATGCTCCTTGGCCTTGGTCTCCAAATAGTGTACCACATTGAAGGAAGTAGAAACTACAAGGAGTGCCATTCCATATCATATGAGAAATTCAATACAGATCTAACCATGGGAAAGTGCAGGAAAATTTTGAAGAGTTATCCCATGGTTTCCAGTCCACCATCCTCCTTTTGCAACATTTCTTCACAATGCATTTCTAGTTTCAATCTACCCTCTTGATTATTTTTGCAATGGATATTTCTTAAGCTATCTTCAATTGATTACATGATCTACCATCTACTCCCTTTAGTCAATCTCTTGTCAGTATCCATCGAATACCTTTCATGTCTTCATTTCTAATCTAGGCAAATAAGATATTACACACCCATGAATGATACAATAAAGGGTTACTCATCTGCTTTCCAAATTGGCCAGTTTAATTATCTGAAAGCCATTTACATTCATTTTTTAATCTATGTGTGATGCGTTTATGTTGTTATTTTTTGTCAATAAGTTTTACTTTTTTCTATAGCGTCATTGTTTGTATAAATGCATCATGACATTTTATCTTTTTATATTTGACATCACACCACAATTCTACATTGGTTAAGCCTATACCAATGATGTCTCATGCAAGATGTCCCTTTATGATATAGATTCTATGTTCTTAATGCACTTTGGCAATAATGATACCCCAATTACCACATATTTGGGTTCAATATTTATTTGTGTTATATTAACATGGATTTCACTATCTACATGGCTCAAAATGTTCTCATTCTGTCACTAATTCCACTACCAAAAATGTATAAAATTATCTCCCTACCCTCATCCCTTGAGAAGGAAGATTAAACTTAGCCATATCATAAAACCAATAACCTTTATCACATTATTCATGATTAGAAAAACCACACACCATACCATTATCTAAACACATATGAAAATACTACTAAAATCACAATACAAATATTTGGTAGCTATATCAATAGCCAATACATCTCCCACTCAAGTCCTTACATACTTAGATCATGTCTTAGGAGGTGCCCTTGTTGATTTTGAGGTACCCACCAGCCAACCACCTTGCCTATGTTCCACAAAGATAGCATCTTTTAGCTCCTTCTAGGGATAATACTATCCTAAATGGACAAACTGTATGCAAAAACAACACATGCCAAATGGATTTGATTATTAAAAACCCACCTCATTCCATTGATTTCATCATCATGATGCCCTCATATAAATTTCACTAACTCTTGACACCCCTACAGGTCTCCACTCCAAAATAAAGGAATGCCTCTAGGTGTTGCAGTGCCTTAGACACATCTTCTTGATTGGCACTTTATGAAACAAAATCAGTGCATCTGACATTGTGATTGGGTTCTCAAATCTTTTGAATTTTTTTTTCATAATATCACTTCTAAAAGGTCCATTACTAAATGTAAGGTGTGGGAAACCTGCACATTTACTTCATAGATTTTCTCCGGTGGCAATACAGGCCTACTATATGACATTATTGGAGAGTTTAACTTTTTTCAAATTCACAAGTGACATATATGATTGTAAAAGATTAAAATATGTAAAAATCATCAACTCCTCATGTGTTATGTAACACCTATACCCTCACAATTATTAATAGTTCTTGTTTGGCCCCACCGATAAGATGGGTCCAAAAAATGATCTTTTCTCTCTCACCATAGTGTCACCACTCACCAAGTGTCATCATATAATCTTTCAAATAATTTAAAATAATTTTGTCCCATACTCATAGCCCCACATACACATTGTAACCACTCCCATTATTATCCTACCAGCTATAAATATCATTCCACATCACATAATCACATTTTGATCATTACACGACATAATAAAATAATCATAATTTTTCACTATTATTATCAACATAATATTGATTACTACATCATATTTTTACTATTCATCTACATGATTTTAGGCTATCAAAAATTACCATCATCTTTAAAACATCTACACTATATCATTTTATACATAAGAAATACACTTCTCATTATAACATCATTTATTAATTTCATACATTTATTCATTATTATCATCCTATTACATATCATCCAAAATCTACAACACTGATACATTATGACCTACATCCCACCCTATGCTGGTGGCCTTGATGATGGATGAACTAACTAGCTCGATGACCTCTCATATCAATTAATCTCCCTATATGATGGATCCCTTTGCCCTACTATCACCGCGTGCTTATACAAGTCTCTCCACTATTATGTCTCTCGAGCCATCCTCACTGCTTAGGATATCATGTCTCCTAACCTAAGGTCACACAATAGTATTATATCCATATTTATCTCCATCTCTTCAAACCCTATCACACATCTTGTTTATCCTCCTTAGCACATAATAATGATGGCCATTTGTATAACATACCCATATAGGTTTCAACTTCGCTACATCTGGTAAAACTCAACTCGTAGATATGATGTAATTTTGCTAAAAATCCTATACATCTCATGATAGAGGTCTCCCTCTTAAAAATTGGCTCATAGCAACAACTTCTACCACTCCACTCCTATTATGCCATTAATCCACCTTGTACTGGTAACTTGATAACATTCTTCACCTCTTCCTCTAGAACCACCTCCTTTGTATCACCTCCATTTTTTTTATGCCTCCCTCTTCTTTTGTATTCCTCTTTATAGACATTTCTCACTCGAAACCTATTACTCCCAATACATATGGGATTATTCCATTCATAAAACTCTATAGACCTTTGGTCTTCTACACACTCCATCAACACATTTCTCACCTAATTTGCTTCAAGTCCACTTGACCATCATCATAGCATCATCATAACCCCCGTTCTTCATCAAACACTTCTCTAAGCTACGATTACACTCATTTATCCTCCATTCAAGAACTTCAATTATTCTAAGCATGTGTCCTTATTTGGAATATGTCAAAATGTTGTGGCTCTCTTTGTCCCTCTTTAGTTACAGTTCATTCCCCCTTGGGATGTGTCAATAACTATGATACCATCATTCCCACTTATTTTTCATATATCTTTATCAGGGGCATAATTTATATCAATAATATCATAACTCATCCATATTTCCATTCCTCCACCATTATTCTTCACATTCGACCCATCTATTTCATCCTTATGTCTCTTGTTCCTCCAATCATCCTTCCCATTTTGGGAGAACTACATCAACCTGAGGGCTCTTGAGACTATGTAGGTAGTGTATGGTCAACCATGGTACCCAATAACACCTAAGATACACTAAACAATCCTTCATTTTCATCACTTGGTCACTCTATCACATTATTTTTTCTCTATCCATTACTTTTTACTCTTATTTGACATATGTTATGAGCTACACCCATCATTAAAACTATCAAATCATTGTCTTATTTTGTCTTGATGCTCTCTCAACATGATTACTTACCTAGGATACATTTAAAGCTCATGACCTTTATAATTTTATTCCAATGCTCTCCTAACATACGTCTTTGCTTGGGATATATTAAAATATTATGGCCTTTATCATTTTGGCACATAGGTCTCCTTGAAATGCATCCTTGCCTGGTATACATCAAAACTTTGTGACCTTTATCATTTTCGCCAAATATTCTCCTAGCATGCATCCTTGCTTGGGATACATTAAAATCTTGTGGCTTTTATCAATCTGGTACATAGCTCTCCTTGGCATGTGTCCTTTATTAGGACACATCGAAAACTTGTGGCCTACTTCATCAATTTATTTAGTTTATGTTTATCCCTTGTATGTATCATTTATTGGGATATGTTGAAACACTTGTGGCCCATTCATCATGTTTAGGATTGCATCTCTCCCTTGCATGCATCCTTGCTAGGGATATATCAAAATCTTATAGCCTCACATCTTATCACTCTTTTATTACAATTTATTTCTTTATGGATGTGTCAATAGTTGTGACATCATCATCTTCACTCCCTTTACATATGTCTTTTCTATGGGAATTTTTAATGTGTATCTCAATCCTCATGTTGATTCCATCTTCTTCGTCATCAATCTCACATATATCATTCCCTTATCTATTTACATACCACACCTGCATTTCTTCCTTTCGAGTGGCCATATGTCTCCTTCTTATTTTCATGTAACCTCAAGGGGGAATCCTATGTCCTATAATTTAGTACCACTTATCCATGATCATATTTCTTATTTGAAAGACCATTAATCCTTCCAATTGTAATTCTATTTTAAAGAAGGGCAAAATGCATGCATCTAATTCTGCGCACTAAATCAATTTATTTAATTATACCTAATATCATCTAATATATTATTCATATAATTTAAGTAACACTTAATCCTTATGTTACATATTAACATGACCTCTTCATTCCATTAATTAATTAATCATAACTACACAAACTATCCCACTCTCCACCTATTCATATTTCTTAATATCTTAATTCCTAATTCAACCAACTTTCCACATGATTCCTAATATTATAATTTTTAATTCACTCACTTTCTAATCACATGATTCCTAATATTCTAATGTTTAATTCACTAATTTTCTAATCACTAGAGCATTCTCCTTTCTCAAATTTGAAATTTAGGAGATACATTTCCTTATAAATACCTCCATAAATGTAAGGGGCATCCAAAGTATTTGGACAAGGAATAAATGTAAGTATATGATATCTCCATCACTCTCCTTCATTTATCTAAAATTTTAATGAGCCCTTACTACCAAGATCATCTCCCAACTAGCCATTAACAACACTATCTTGGGCATACTTTGTAATCCTATATCCCATTTTAGGTTTTCAACTTGTCGATTTGGTCTACAAGAAATATTATGGATTCTTGAAAAGGAGATAAAATAAGGGTAAGATGATGGTAAGATTGCTTTTATTTTTTCATTTTTAAAATTATTTCCATTTGATGATCATATTGATTTTGGATTGATTAAGAGTTATTTTGTAACTTCAATTTATTTTTGTCCAAATTCTTAGAGATACAATTATGACCTTAGTTATTGGGGTTTTTTTTATTAGTTTTATGGTAAACCCCAATATTTTTTATTATGTGTGAAAATTCACCCATTAAATCCATAGGTCCCACATCCATTGTCTATGGCTTTAGTTTACCCTAAGCATTATTTCTAATGTTTATTCATAAAACTTGTAGGAAAACTTTTAGACATCTTCATTTTTTTATTTATTGAGGTAGTATAATAAGAGATCACATAACTCTCTTTGGTCCATATGAGGGTCACTAAAAAATTATTAGATCACTTGTCACCACCTTGCAGTAAAGTGGGTAGTAGACTCATTAGGTTTTTGTTTGACATGTAATAACTATCATATGCCAGTTCAAAACAATTTGTTCATGTCAAATGATTTCAAAAATTCAGCCATGAGATGGCATAAGGAATGTATTTAAGCCTCAATTTTTTTGAAATACTAGTCTAAATAAAGTACATATAGAGCCTTTATAAAGATCTTAGTGACTAGCCCATTCCAAGGTAATTTTTTTGAAGGTTATGACATATGTCATAACATGTGCATTTGGGTCTCCCTTCCCTTTGTATTTATGGAGTTAAAGAAAAGGACATGGTAGGATGATTATTTGTATAATATTATAGAGGGGGTTAATGTAGATATTCTACATAATTCCCCATGGTGTTGAAATCCAACAAAGGTGTGTTAATATAGGCTCAAGGTGGAGGAGTTGGATAAGAAGTAGACACAAAACCACTAGTGGAAATTTTTAGGCTGAGAAGGTGAAGAATAGTATGCTAGAAAATATTTAGCCAACTTAGTGGATTTGAAAAACATGTGATAGTAAAATAGTAGGGAGTTGGAAAGGGGCACGTTGGCTAACACTTGCTAGGGTAGAGCATAAGTAGGTGGTGTGTTAGCTGACACATAGCTAAGAGGATTTATGGGTGGTGGTGTGTTTGTAAGTTAGTCACCACATTTTTTTGTGGTAGATAAGAGAAAAAAGACTCTAATGGGAACTTGGGTATGAGGTTTATAGGATGGGGTTATGTTTGATGTCACATGATTGGGTACCCCATAAGTGATGATATCCCTAGAGTTTTAGCTTGGTTTGTAGTTGATGGGAACTAAAGTGGATTGGTTCTATGGTGGTTAGTAAGATGTTTTTCGAATAGGAATAGAAGAGGAATGACCTTGATTATAAATATTTGAATTCACTGCTTGGTTGAAAGGACCAGTTTGGAGAGAGGCTTCACTACTCTCTAAATATCAAATGTGACCCACCAAATTAGAGATGAGATCATTTGATGTAGTGTTAGTAGTGGGTTTGGGAGCCTCTCTAATGAGAGGCTTCAAAGGTAAGAAATAGTAGCCTATGATAAATTGGATCATGATGGATGGCTCTAAAAGATTTATCATGCATTTTTAAGGTGGGGTGAAAGTGTTTTGATAAGTGTTTGAAGGAGGTGAAGGTGTTTGAAATATACTTAGCCCATATTCTAAAATATGAATTATTTAAAAATGTTAATAAAAACTCATTGTGCTTTCAGTGTTATAGATTTTTAGACTAATGTTAGCTCTAGTCACAATTTAAGGGTAAACCCACCTCTAATGATAAGATTTATTTCATTATAGTCCCAATAGTTGCTATAAATTTCCAAAGGATCTTATAACTCCTGACTCACTACACAAGATTTGGTTTTCAAGATATAAGAAGAATAACTGTAAATAGAGATTGGTTCTCCACATTCTAATTGGAGTTTTTATTACAACTAAAGAACATAACCTCACTTAGAAGCTTAAGACTTCTTCTATAAGCTTCAAGGTTGAAATTCCTATCAAACTCATGTCTAAAAATATTCGGTGGGTGTATGATAAATGGAAGAAGTAATAAGGATTGAGAAAAGAAAGGGAAAGAAAATCTTTTCATGTTAGGTTCACCAAATTTTTACATGTATAAAACAACATACTTATATTTGTATATTTTAATTCACAAAATCTAGCTAAGATAGTTGATTAAAAAATGATGTAATACACATTCTATTAGTTTGTTTGATTGAGTCAATTTGGTTGAGTAATTTTAAAAGGAATAATTGAAAGGGTTGGTTGTTTTAGATGAGCTACCAGCATGGGGTTTTGAGCAGTGAGTGGTAGATGATGTTCATGTTTATACTAAAATAGCTTAGTTACATCAAAATGTATATTAAGTGTATAAAATTTAGGTTTGATGGTGTTCGAAGAATATTTTTAATTGAGGAGGACAAGGTAATGAATCTCTTAGTTTATAAAGTGTTGTGTTGCAAGCTCATGGATTTCTTCCTCCAAATCACATGGGTGACCAAAATATTACTATGGAACTTGCATTGAGATATTCAAAAGCTATAGAAGGCAAATTGTGACAATCTAAATCTTGAATGCCTAAATTATAAGAAAGTTTTAGATCTTAAAATAAATAAAAAAATATGTACTTGGAAGGAAGGAGAAGAGGTTGCATGTGGGAATTAATTAAAGCTTGGCTAAGAGCTTGTTAGAGTTAACCTAAAGGTAGTTAAAATTGGCTTGGACATGACTAAGAGTGTAATGAAACATTAGGAAGGTAAGTGTAATAGAAATAAACAAAAAAATTATCTAAAACATGCAAAATGTGTGAAAACACTTGTATTGGGAGTGAGTTACAAAGAACATGCAATGGTATCAGGAATGCCACTTTATGTAGATGTCGAGTATGCAATCGTTGTAATAGTTAACAAAACTATTGAGGTTTTTTATAGAACCACCACAACTATGGCATGAACCATCTAAGCAATTTCCTACAACATCATGGCGATTTTGTTATGCCCCATGAAAATTCAAAATTTCAAGGAAAGACTTAGAAAAATTTAAACTTGATAGTTCAATAAGGCTAAAAAAGAGGTAAAACGAAAAACACAGGGAGAAGACTAGGGTTAAACATGTTTCATTTATGGAGGTCCTTGTATCACAATTGGATATCATGAAATTTTACACTATAAAATTTAGGTGCATGAAGGGACCTCATCATAAAAATCATCATCTAATTCTTCCCCTCTAAGTACAACATGCCTTGGTCAGAAAAATTATATAAGACATGACTCAACCCACCATATTCACCACTCATCTATAACTTTGACATCCTCAACTTCATGATCAGGGTGTGATTCATCATCATCAATCACTACCATATCCCCAGACCTTGGTGGAGGTCACTCATATGACATAGTGGGCCACCTATGTGATGTCTATCAAGAAAGCATTGCTCTGGGTGTACCCTATTAGATGACAAGCTTTTGAGTCACTCTCTCATACTAAAACATCTCAATTACCCCAGGAATATGATCTTGATATTATGTGTTGGCTTACATTTACCATAAGTATTGTACATTCTTGGCCCAAACTAGATGATCATGGTTAGGTCGATAAATGAAAATAACCTCTTGTAATGCATATGGTATCCTCTGATATCCTCCTCCAATTATTACTACCTCTCTCATAGCCTCTTGGTCAATGATTCAACCAATATCCTCACATAATGAATATCTCTATCTAATGCCATCAAAGGTAAACCCAGAGGCCTTATCATTGGTAAATTTTCATAGGCCCATACTTGAAAGAGTGTCCCTACTACTAAACCATACCTATATATCTCACATGTAAATTGATACAAGTCTGAAAACATATGTGATAGCATACATCACCTCCATGCATATACATTTTGGTACTCCTCAAGATCATAAATAATTATCTAAATACCATATGTGCAATTCATACCCTTGGTGTCTACCATCATGAATAAAGCTAGGATATTGATAATATACTTGGACAACTTTGGTGCACTCCCCAATAAGATATCACTCAACATAATCTTAGATCTCTACGTCGATCCCCCTTTGGCACATCCCTTATAGTGACTTTGAATAATCTCTCAAATTACATTATTGATCTCCTTCATCACCACTCTTCAATATTTGACTAGAATTCGTAGAATCTACCAAATGTCCTCCATCATCACTATCATCTCTTCCATTGGTAACTAAAATGTGCATGTATCATTGTTCCATTGCTAAGCTAATATATTCAACAAGGAAATATCATATTGCATGGTATATAAATGGCATACATGACCAAGGCCAATGGCATCCAAATTCTTGCACTCTATCACATCCAATCCCAAAGCATCCATAGATTCCATCACTTGACCACGCTGAAACTCACAAATATGGATGTCATTCTACATCACAAAAACTCAAAAACAACAAATTAATCACCAATCTAAAAATGATATATCTAAATAAATATTTAAATAAATAAATAAAAATCATTCAAACCTAAAAGAAATTACTTTTCACCATGACTGTTTAGTTTTTACTAGGAGCATACCATTCCCTATCAAGAATGTACCATTCAAATCAAAAGCATACCATAGTAGCCAAGGGCATACTATTATAAAAATAGATGAAAGTTATTCCTTTTCTTTTCTAACATATTTTAGTTTTTAAAAAATTACATGAAAAATAATATTTTTTAATGGTATTCATTTCTTACTAGTTCTGCATGTTTGCTTACAACTACTAGCTCTAGCCTTTGTGATACCAAACTTCATCACACTGCCATCACAAAAAAAATCCCAATATGGTTTTGGTTTTTTTTATTGTGTGGGTAAATTTTACCCTTACATTTGTTTGTTAAATGTTTTTGTCTTGTTTTTTCAACTTTTATTTCCCTTTATTTGTGTTTTTATGCATCAATATGGTCCTAATTTGATTTCAAGAATTCTATAATGGCTATGGCACATAAGTGAGTCCCACATGGAAGCCAAGTGCATCCAAACCCAAAGACAAATTTGGGCTTCTAAAAAACCCCCTTAGTTTGAAGGGGGTTCATTCAAATCCCCATGTGTACTTTCTGAAGGGGGTTCGAACGAATCCCCTTTGATTGAATCCCCTTCGAATGAACGGGATCAAAGGATTGCTTTAGCATTTGATTATTTTTTAATTAATTTGAATGATATTTTGGGGGGTTAGAATGAATTGGGTTATAATGAAGGGGGTTCATTTGAAAACCCTTAATTATAACCCCCTTTATTCAAAACCCCTTCATTTGAACCCCTTCGTTTGAACCCCATGTGGCATGAAATCCTCACCTGTTGAAGTGGAAAGCTACTATTGGCCTAAAATTACCACTTCAAATACCATGTATTAGGATGAAAAAATAAAATAAAAAAATTTGGATCTATCTATAAATAGGTATTTTTATGATATTTCTAATATTATGTTTTTAAAAAAATTTATAATATTTAATATTTATTTTGATTTATGTAGTAAAATATACTTATTTATAAAATAAAGTACCTTATGTCTGAGGCACTGGGAAAAATATAAAATTATGGCTAATGTTTTTATAAAAATATCAATGCACTCGACTTTAATGTCTTTGTTCTAATGGTGAAAAAATTAGTCTATTTCGACATATATAGAAAAAAAGATTGCGAGGAGACGATATAATCATGGATATTCCTTGCCTTGATCATTAAAAAAATAATTTTTAATAAAAAATTATAAAAAAATAATTTTTCACTACGTCTATGTTTCTAAGCCATCTTTACAAAACACATTGATAAAATATTATGTTTTGAGAAAATTATGAGGAGGGGAAATCAAGTACTCAATAAAACTTTTTGTACACGAAACATACACACTATGTATTAGGGTATTAAAAAATATAATTTTTATTTTTTCAAAATAATAATAAATGTAATCTATAATTTAAATGAAACATTTCATTAGTTTACACCATTTTCCTATTTTATACAGTTATGTCACTATCGTTCTACAAAATGAGAAATGTTCAAATTTTCAATTTTTGTTGTCCCCTTAGTACCAAAAAGTGGGACATAGTATTATGCTTCAACCCATAAGTACATGAGAGAATTAGTGAATTTATAATAAATAAATAGATTCAATATTTATGTATTGGAGTTACAAAATTAAAACATTGCATTTATTAGAGCAACATCCACGCACCAAAAGTAGTAATCAAGTACTAGTGAAAGAACATATAACATCTACTAGTTGTTCCATTCATTGATAAGAATAAGGGTTGGGATAGTCATATTGTATTGGGATATCTATTGAGCTACATATATAATTGTGTGTTGTTTTTAAGCCTTATTCCCTAATGTAATATGATTGATTCATGCTTACAAATCCACCCCCTTCCCCTCTTTGTTGATTTTTTAAGGTGTTGAAAATAAATTAGCATTCTAAAGGAGTGTAGATTTATAGGGATCCACACCAAATTATGGAAAATCAAGAAATTTTTTTGAAGCCCAAAATTAAAGGAGCAAACGAATCACATTTATTTCAAGAAAGGACACAGTGACCAAGATCTTAGTTATACTACCATAGTTTGTCTAGGAGCATATCAATACACTCCTAGTCAAAATTTTAAAGTTATCATTTTGATTTGAAAATTTATAAGTTAGTATTGCCTTGGTTCTTAGACCTAATTCTAATTGATTTCAACATCCTATAATCTATAAATTTTTAATAATTCAGTACTCTTATCAGAACCTTAGCTTTACACTTTTTAGTTATTCTAGAATATTCCTTTATTGCAATTAGGTATGTTTTTATTATTTATTTTGTTAAATATGTTTTGATCTAAATTGCACATTTTTAAAAATTGGGTGTAGTGAATTTTTATTTTAAATCCACTTTTCCATGAAACAAATTCCTAGAATAGACTATTATAGGGATATAATGGCACATGATTGCTATGAATATGAAAAATTATGTGCATAGTGCCAAAGATATAGTAATCTTATGCATGCCCAATCCCAAGAATCGAAACCATTATGTCACCATGGCCATTTTACATATGGGATTTTGAATTCACTAGATATATTAACCAAATATTATCCAATGGCCATAAACTTATCATTACAACTAAAAATTTTACAAAATAGGTTGAGGTTGCACTGTTAAAATCCAATACAGGTGAAGATATTTGCATATTTCTCATGACATTATTTCCAAATTTGGTTTGTTGTTCTCTATTATTATTGATAATGGTTCATCCTTCAAGAATAAGAATATTAAGAATATTTATGTTAAATATAAGATACAACATACATATTCAACTCCTTATCATCCACAAGGGCATGATCATGTTGAAGCAATTAATAAAACTATTCTTAATATCATATCCAAGATAATAAAAAAACATGGATAAGATTAGAATAATTAGTTAAGTTTAAATATGGCCATAAAATAAACTCTATATTCATTGGTATATGGTGTAGGATGAGTATTTACCTTCGAGCTTGATATTCCTTCACCCAGTGTGTCACTAGAATGTATTGTTTATAACAAAAAATATAGAGGAAAAAAATTACATCAATAAAAAATGTTGAATGAGACACATATGCATGTGATTTAGTACCTTAGGTTATAATCAAAATCACCTAAATAAAAATTATTAAAAATATATGAAAACAAAAAAATTCAATTTGGGTGATAAATTATTGAAAAAAATAAGAAAATAAAAATTCCAATAAGGAAAATAAAAGAAATTTTAAGCCTAATTAGTTGGGATTGAGAAAATTTGTTCAAAGGTATATCACCTATCCACCCTAGAAAGTAAATATTTAAATAATCCAATTAATATCAAGTAATCTAAAATATTCTATTCTTGAGCTTTGATTCTTACTTCTTTTATACTTCAAGATTGTTCCTTTTTTTATTTACCATAATTTTCTTTATTTTAGTTGTTTTCACGTATTTCATTTTTTATTTGGCTCTGGTTATTCCTTTTTTGTTTTTTCCATTTACTGATCATTGATTGTTCCTTTCTCTTCTTGATAATTTGTTTTATTTATGTGATTTCATTAAATATTTCCTTTGCATACTTGCACATGTTTTCTCCTAATGTCTTTAACTTGATTTTACTATATTTTTGTTCCTCAACATATGTTATCTACCATGAAGTAAATGAAATGAGAATTTAATGCCAAAGTCAAGCGTGATAAACAAGAGTCTAGTGTTTAGTGAAGAGAAGAATTAAAGTGTTTAGAACATAATTTGATTCAAGATTAGAGCCTTCATATTAAATTGTGCCACTTTTTCATACTAGCGGAAAGTCATATCGGGATTAGGGATTGCATTCACAAATTGCTTACTAAAATGCATTGTGTATTGTCTTCCAAATTGTTCCAAAACATGAGAATGATAATAATGAAGGGATAACACATGTCACTAAATGACGCCTCCATTTTTATTGGTTTTTTTTATGAGTTATTAATGTTTCAAAGAAGGAGATGAGATTTCCAAATAACTACATGGAATTCTTAAAAAAGCAAGGGTTTTTTAGAGCCTAAGAATAAAGGAACATGGTCATCAAATTTATTTCAAAGAATATTATAATTTCTAGGAACGTATTGTTATGGATCTAGCAGTGCTAGGATAAGAGTGGTATGGTTTTGGTCATCCAAAAAAAATTCTATGTTTACTCTAAGTTTTCCATGTTTTGCCTACCTTTCTTCTTGGCCCTATGTCTCATGTTTTTCATTCCTTAATCATCCCTAGATTTGTGACAATTTTTTGTCTTCTAAGAACCCTATCTTTGCACATTTAAATTATTGTAAAATATTCTTTATTGGAATTAGGTCTAAATTATATTGTTTTACTGGGGCAAATATGATTAGATCTGATTCTACATTGTTTATGGAAGATGTATTACATGATGTAAAAACCACTTTCCGATATAAAACCACAACTAGTACTACTTATAAGCATTATCAATTTTGGGCATACAAGTTTCCCTTTCTAAATACCTATAGATCCAAATGTGGGATCATCTTCATAATAAAGCTAACAGGGACAAGGTTTTAGATAATGTTAAAGTTAGACTACATAAGTAGGCACACATGCATCTAAGTAAATCAAGAAAGCTAATCCTTATATATATATATATATATATATATATATATATATATATATATATATATATATATATATATATATATATTTTACAAATAATGCCAATGTAAAAATTAATGCACTTCATGGCCCCAAGAGGTAGTCTCCAAAAATTACATTAGTTTTGTAGGATTCTATTTGGCAAGTAATCCAACACTAACACACATGGCATATTAGAAATTTGGAAATGACTAACCATTCCAAAGCATTGATGGGATTGGTACATTGTGATTTAATTCAAGCTACAAAATCTCTTATTACCAAACTTCTCCAAAGATGGTGTATTAATGTAGTATAACGAATGGAAAAATAAACTACACTATAAATATATGTGATATGATTTTGGGATTCAACTGCATAGTTTTGAGTCAGCCTACAATGACCAATATTTCACAAGTAGTGGTCCACAAGAACCCATCTTTCATGAGTATGAATGACCCATTTAACACTCATTACATCTAGGTGATGCTCATATGAGTGAAGCCCCTAGAATTTCCAAGAGATCACCCATCTGAGTACTAATCTAGATAAAGCACACTTAACCATGGAGTTTCCACCACCATAAATATACTTGGTGGCTTAATATGAAAAAAAAGAAAACCTTTTCTCATAAAGGTTCTCATATCTAGACCAATATGATAAAGATGTGTTCATTTCTGTTTCAAAATATATCATCAAAATTTTTGTAAGGTAGAGAAGCTCTATATATTGGGGGGATTAGTGGAATAGTCACCCTCCTCATGATCACAATATAGGTTTTATAGATATCCAATACACATCGAGGTATTATAAATAACTAAAATTTTATGGCTTTTAAGATATAGGACATACATATCTCGAACCTTCACCTCTTTTTTATAATTAGAAATCACTTTTTATTAATAATACATAAAATTACATCACTAGTCATACGAAAAACAAGTGGAATGAAATCACACCCCAAGAGAACTTTATAAGCTCACCTCTTTTTAAAAGTGGAACCCAAGTGAATCCTACCTAGGCTTATCGTTACATTAAACTAAGGCTTAATGAACTTGAGAATTAGCCATCAGAAAGAGAGTCTACTTGCATGACCCAAACAATCTTGTATGATGAACATCAAGGATCATACTCTCTAAATAGTAGCCATTAGAGCTATTGGTGAAGGGAAACCAAGGTGTGAGTGCATTTAGACATGGCAGTAGGGAGTTCGAGGTCTTGGTAGTAGCCCCCTATGTTTGATAGCAAAAACTATGATCTATGAAGCATCAAAATAAACACTATATTCAACTCTCAAGAGATATGGGAGTTATTTGAAGATGTGTGAAATCAAGTTATAGACATGATAGCCTTCAATACTTTAACTGAATCACAAAAGAATTTTTTGAAGGAGAATAGGAGGAAAGATGTCAAAGCACTTAACTACATACAAAAGGCTTTGGCTAACTCAATTATTTTTAGGATAGTAGTAGATGCCCATTCCATGCAAGAATATGATATTTTGTAGAATGCATATCAAGGGAGTGACAAGGTGAAGCTCATCAAGTTGAAGTTCTGAAGAAGGGACTTTCAGACCCTACAAATGAAGGAGAATGAGTCTATCAAAGACTTCTTCAAAAGAACAATGAACATAATCAAATGAAGACAAGTGGTGACAACCCTGAAGATTATAGAATCATTGAGAAGCTATTGAGGATCCTTCCAATTAGATTTTATTCTATATTAGTTACCATAGAAAAGTCAAAATAATGATGGTGGATGAGGTAATGGGCTCCTTGCAAACTCATGAACCAAGATTGAATAGGTCAGCCACCTCCTCCCATGAACAAGTATTCAAGACCAATGTCAAAGTGAAAAGAAGAGGGAGAGGATCAAATGATAGAGGTAGAGGAAGAACATGAAGTAGTCAAGAAGGTGGAAGACAAATACATTAAGAGTCATATGGAAGAGTAAGAATAAGGAGCAACAACACTTCTAGAGGATGTTTTACACAAATTTATGATAAATATAGCATCCAATGTTATTATTTCAAGAGGTATGGACATTATGCTAGTGAGTGTAGGAAGAAGGAGTGTGACATAAATAGGCAGAATAGTAATTTCAACCATACACAAGAGGCTAAACCTAATAAGAATGATAAAGGTGGAAGCTTGTTTATAACTTGCAATATTGTTGAGCAAAGTAGCAAAGAGACATGGTATTTGAATAGTGGTTATACAAATAACATGAGTGGGAACAAAGAGATGTTCAACCACATAGATGAGAAAATAAAATCAAAGGTGAAGATTGGAAACAATGATAATGTTCCTGTCATGGGCAAGGGTAAAATTTCAATTCGTACCAAGCAAGGTAACAAAAGATAAATTCATGATGTTTAATATGTACCCAGGTTGAAACACAACCTTATCAGCATTGGGAAGCTTGTGTAAAATAAGTATAAGGTTACATTTGAGAATGGTGAGTGCATCATCTTTGATAGAAGTGGCTGTAATGGAAAGATAACAATAGTCAAGATGACAAGTAATGGGATGTTTCCATTGAGAATACAAAATAAGCTTGCAAAACATTCCAAAAAATGATGATAGATGAGCCTACTTTTTGGGATATTAGGTATGAGAATTTGAGCTTTGGAGGGATGAATATTTTCACAAAAAACACAAGATAAAGGGACTACCCCTTATAAAATAACCAAATAAGGTGTGTGAAGGATGTATATTAAAGAAGCGACATAGTTGTGTATTTCTCATGGGTAAGGCATGGAGAGCTATAGCTCTTTTAGAGGTGATCTATTAAGACTTGTGTGGTCTAATGAAGATCCCCTCCCTATCAAAGAATATCTATTTTATGACATTCATAGATGACTACAGTCAGAAGATATGGGTGGACTTCTTGAATAATAAATCAAAAACATTTGAGACCTTCAAGCATTTCAAGGTCATGGTGGAGAAGTAAAGTGGTCATTACATCAAGATTTTAAGGATGGATAGAGGGAAAGAGTATATCTCCAATGAATTCATGATTTTTTTCAAGGATCATGGCATGAAGAAACAATTTATAGCTAGGTATACATCGTAACAAAATTGTGTGGCTGAGAGGAAGAATAGGACCATCCAAGAGATGGAAATGAGCATGCTAAAGGCAAAGAGTTTGCCTAATGATTTTTAGGCTGAGGCTATAGCAACAATCATGTATTTTTTGAATATATGTCTGACAAAGAGTGTTAAGAATGTGATTTCTCAAGAAATATGGAGTAATTAAAAGCCAAGAGTTGAATCACTTAAAGTGTTCAGTTGTGTAGCATATGCACATGTGCCTAAGCAAAAAAGGATGAAATGGGATGAAAAATGTGATAAATACATATTCATAGGGTATAGCAATCAATCAAAGGTATACTGACTATACAATCCCATCACCAAAGAGCTTATAATCAACTAAGATGTTTAATTCATTGAGCATGAAGTTTTGGAAGAGAGACAAGGAGAAGAGCATGTGGAAACAAGGGTTGTTGGACCATTTATTGAATTTAAAATAATAGGTGGTATAACCACCAATTCACCAAGTTGGACTCCTATTTCACATAGGGCTGATTTGTCTAATGGCAACAGCCACCATGAAGGTCAACGATTTATTCATGAGTCAACATCCTCCTCCTCCAAATCAAGTCAACATCAAGTAAGGACAAGAAGCTTTCAAGAAGTCTATCAACAATCAAGGTTTGTGAAAAATGAGGATAAAACTATGAATTATGCACTCTTTCTATCATCCATTCTAATCTACTTTGAAGAAAGAATCAAGGGCAACAAGTGGTGTGGTACTATGGATGAAGAGATGCACAACATAGAGATAAATTACACATGAAAGTTAGTTTAATTTCCAAAAGGAAAATAGATCATAAGATTTAAGTGGGTATACAAGACAAAAAACATGCCCAAAGGCAAGATAGAGAGGCATAAGGCAAGGCCAGTGGTGAAGGGTTACAAACAAAGGCCTCATCATGATTACAATGAAACATTTGCACTCATAGAAATGCTAGAAACCGTAAGGATAATCATAGCCATTATTTCCCAACACAAGTGGAAAGTGCATCAAATAGACATGAAGTCAACATACTTGAATGGAGTGATAGAAGAAGATGTCTATGTGGGAGAACCACTTGGATATGAGATTCTCAAGCATGAAAACAAAGTATATATTCTGAAAAAAGTATTGTATGGGCTCAAACAAGCCCCAAGAGCATGGTATAGCCATATTGACTAATACTTGTTAAGTAATGGTTTTAGTAAGAATGCAAGTGAGCCCACACTATACATCAGAAAATGCATGTAAGGTATGTTAATCATTGTATTATATGTGGATGATCTAATATTCATCGATAATGCAAATTAGTCCATTCAAGATTTTAAAACAACCATGAAAAATGAATTTTAAATGAGTGATTTGGGCTTCTTGAAGTACTTTCTTGGAATATAGGTCAAACAAATGGATGAAGGCATATTCATATGCTAATCTAAGTATGAAAATGAAATTTTTGAGAGGATCAAGATGTTAGATAGTAAGCTTGTATTCACTCCAACTGAGACAAGTCTTAAATTATGTAAAGATGATTGAAAAAACAATGTAGACACCACACGCTATAAGAGCCTAATGGGAAACCTAATGTACTTAAATACAACAAGGCCAAATATTATGTATTTAGTCAGCCTCATATCAAGATTTATGGAGATGCCAAAGGAAACACATTGGCAAGCAAGCAAGAGGATATTGAGGTACGTGAATGGAACAAGAGATTATGGAGTTTTGTAAGCAGTAACATATGTGTTTTAGCTTGTTAGTTACATGGATAGTGATTAGGCAGGCAACCTTGATGATTAAAAGAGCACTTCAAGGTATGCATTCCATCTTACATTAGGATCTATATCTTGGGTTTCAAAGAAATAATTCATAGTGTCACTTTCTATAGCTGAAGTAGAGTACATAGAAACCAATGCAACATCATGTTAGGCCATATGGTTGAGAATGATAATTTTTGTTTTGCATGAGGAGCAAAAAAGAGTTTTTACAGTCTAATATTACAATATATCATCCATAAAATTATCAAATAATCTTGTGTTTCATGGTAGGAGAAAACACATTGCAATCATGTATCACTTTATTCATTAGTTAGTTGAAAATCATGTCATAGAGCTTAGTTTTTACAATTCTGATTAGCAGCTCACTGATATTTTTACTAATCCATTATTTAAAGATACTTTCATGCACCTAAGAGGAAGTTTAGGGGTCATTAATGTGAAAACATTAGGCCTACAAAGTTTTATGGTAGCTCCAAATTCCTATAGTAGAACTACAAAATTTGATGGAGTAGCTACGGATCTTGACAGTGTAGCTATGGATTTTGACAGTCCAAGTATGGGTTTTTTCAGTCTAGCTATAGGGTTCATTAGGCCAGTTATAGATTAAAGTCTAGCTATAGATTTTCTCAGTCGAGCTCTGGATTTTATCATTTCAACTACAAATTATTGTAGGGTAGCTATGGATTACAGTCCAACTATAGATTTTGATATGGTAGCTATGGATTTCAATACTCTAACTACATATTCCATCAATAGAACTACAAACTTTAGTAAGGAAGCTCTAGACATGCATAAAAAAGGTGAAGAACCATTTGGGAAACTAAAGAGAACTTATTAGGAGTTTATAAAAACTGAGAAATGTCCAGTGGAACATGGTAGGAAGGTCAAAAATAAGGGAGAGTGTTAAAATATTATTTTTTGACCTCCGCCTACCTAACTCTACATGCATCTCTGGAACATGACAGACAACCAACTGAATCTAATGCAACAATTTCAAATTTAATTTTTTGGAGCCCATTTTGAATTTTTTTTTTGGGGGGGAGGGGGGAGAAGCTATAGAGCAAGAGGGAAGTTAGAGAGACAAAAAGAATGTAGAAGGGATTAATTCAATGCAGCAGTCATAAAAAATAAGAGAATGTGTGAGTAGAAAGAGAAGAGCAATAGTTCATAGAAAAGGGAACAACAGAGCAACACCTTATAAGAGAATAGAACATGGGAACAAAATAGGGTGGTAGTTTGGAGATTACGATAGCAACAGTATGCAATGGGTCCGGAAGACGAAAATTGTAAAAATGAATCCAAGTTGCATAGCTATTTCATTTAGTCAAAGTTTTATATTTAATAAAATGGTGGGAATTGAGTTTACAAAACTTCTATTTTATATATATATATATATATATATATATATATATATATATATATATATATACATACATACATACATACATACATACATACATATATACATACGTATACATATACATATACATATATACATACATATACATACACATATATACATATATATATATACACATATATACATACATATACACACACACACACACACACACACACACACACACACACACACACACACACACACATATATACACACACACACACACACACACACACACACACACACACACACACACACACACACACACACACACACACACATATATATATATACATATATATAACGAGTAGCGGACAAAAACTTAAGGTGAAATAGTTTTATGTGCATTCAAATTCAATTTAAATATATTATATTAAATATTATGTATATAACATGATGTTTTTGTCATGAGATTATATAATTAAATTTACCCAACCAAAATAAGATATAAAAATAAAAATATTACCCTTTTATATTTATTTTTGAATCTTAAAAATAATCTTAACAATAAGTTAAATTTTTTAATTTTTTTGGTTCAAAATTTTCTCAATTTTAATTAAAATATTATTTTTTCTTATTCAATTTAAATGTAAATACACATTAAATTTAGATTGTGACATTTAAAAAAAAAATAAAAATTGATGATATTTTAAATAATAAAATATTTTTAGTATGTAAAATATATTGAGAAATATCATTCTTAAAATATTTATATTTAAATTAAATTTGTAACATATGTATAATAACATTACTTTGAGAATAATATCTCTCTGCTTCTTTTACATAAATTTATGTAAAATATATATGTTAGTTTTAATAAAAATTGATATAGTATAATATTTTTAATAGAATTTTAATTTCACTTATAAAATTTAATATAATATATAATTCTCAAATAAATAGAAAATTTAAAATAAAAATAAAAATAAACACAATCATCATATTATAATATACTACAACTCTAAAATTAAAAGTAAATATATTTATTATATTACAACTCATCACCACTTTTAATATTTTTGAAATCATTAAGTCGTAGTAGTCTAGAATTTTCATTCCAAACTTTCAATCGTATCTAATTAAAATGATTTATTTTTTATTTAAAAATATATTTAGTAAAATTTCAGATGGAAAGTATTTCCTAAATTTTATTAATTTGTTTTGAAGAGGATTAAACTTTGAAATTGACTGTTTGTATCCTTAAAGCTGGGACCAAAAAGAGGTGGAAAAGAGATCATAGTTTATATTTTCAATCATGGCTAGTCGAAACGGTGTGAAATTTACGGTGGGAAAATAAAGAGATCATAGTTTTTATATCTATACATTGTAGAGATCATATGCGTTTGTCACACAACAACGCAATATTCCCAATCGTTGAACTGTTGATAAGATTGGTTAATCTTCTCTGCTGAAAGTGATGGTGCCTTTATGGTGAATCGGAAGTAGTCCCATAAGTGCAGAAGTTCTCTTAAATATCTAGTTGCTGGTTATGAATGTCCTTTGCATTAAATTATTTTGGATAAGTTATATTGCACCAAGACATGCATTTCAAATTCAGATCCATCATAGATGTCTTTCATATGTCAGTTTATGGATGCTGGTTGTATGTTACAGCTTTATGTGTTCTTGTCAAATACTCTGCCTCCGGTTGGTTTATTTCATTTGTCAATCGTGGGTATTTTCATTCTTTTCATGGGCCGTGTTCTTCATATTTTTTTTTAAAACTGTCGAACTCCTTATCTCATCCCTCCTTTTGTAGTCTCTCCGTCATTTTTTTAATCAGTTAGCATTACCATTTCTTAATACATCAAGATCTCCAAAATGATTATTAGCAGTCATAATAGTTAAAATAGCTCCATCAAGTGCTCCCACAAGTGTAGAAGTTGCGTTCTTTCTGTTTTTGCCATTGTAGGGTTTGTCATAAAATACAACACCAAATTCTTACATGGCTTTGGAAGGTTCCTTTTGTTCCAGCTATGCCCATCTGCAGCTTTGAGCACAGTACTGGTCAATAAAGGCCACATAAAACACAAGACCACAATACCCATAAGCCATTGCTTAAAGATGTTCTTGATCGCAGAACTCAATATACAGAAGAAATATGATAGTTTCTTGATGCCACTATAGCTTTGTGAGTTGCATGCTTACATATCAGTACCACATCTGCTTGACCATATTAAATAAAAGTATATATTTGTTATGTCTTATTTCTACAGCAAAAAAACCTGTTTTTTCCAGTGGCACAAGTAGCACTTCTCCATGTTGCAAATACTATTTGCTAAGAAAATCCAAATTCAAGTCTTCAGTAAACATTTTTAACATTCCACATCCACATGTAGTTACTATTTTGTATATCAAACTTCTACCAGACAAAATTGTAAACAAGAATATTCTCAGAGGTTAATATTCTTTTTGTGGGTGTCTTTGTAGGCTGCTAGATTGCCTGCACCCGTATCATGAAAGCCTGTGGAACATGCTGCGCCTGTTTATTCAATTTAAAATTTTCATTTAAAAACATGAATTATATAAATTGATCAATGCTTTAATTTAATTAATTGTTTATGCCACAAAAATTTAATAGTTAATAGCATTGATCAAAGTATGGAAAAAAAAGAAAAAAATGCTTCATGCTTTTCAAAAATTAGTTTACTAAATACAAATTCTGAATTTGCATTTTGCACCAATATATGTATTATGCTCTGCTAATTTATTTAATTTCGGGTTTTTGTTTATATAAATTTTTAATCGTATTAGTAACAGTTTTGATTTAAAATTACTTCTCAGTCATCCTAACGAGAACATGGCGTTCTGCACTTTTGTTTTTAAAAGAATAGTTTTTATAATACTATATAATATAATAGTACAATTTACTTGTCCCAACATCATTTTAATAAATCTAGGTCCGTTGTTCTCTATCAATTTATTACCGCGCTTCTCCAAAATCTTTATCATTTTCTCTCTACCTTTTATAAAAAAATGCATAAAATTTAGGTTTTCAGAGTTTATGACACGCATAAAAAGTTTTTTTATAAATTGTATAATTTTTTAAATAGATTTTTTAAACTATATTTTGTGATTTATCATTCAAATGTATGTATGTATAATTAAATTATTAATTAAAAAGAATAATTAAAATAATTGAAAATGATAATTTTATTAATTATGATCATTTTTTATAAATTATAATAAATTTTATTCATCAATTATTATAATAAAATCCATTTTTTAATTTTAGTTGAGTAAAAATTCTTTACTTATATTTAAATATATAATTAAAAATATTTATTTTACTTATATGTTATTATTAAAATAATAATTGTAGCTTTTATGTGACACTTTTTAATTGAAAATTATTTTTAATTTTAATTTTTTAGTTATTTTATAGTTATTCAAGTTATTTATGTAATATTTTATTTCTATAAAAAAATTTATCTTGTATTTTTGATAATAATTTTTTATAATATGTAGCTTTTTCTCTATAATATAAATAGTATGTTTGGTTTTTCAGAAATGTTTCAACAATATAAATTACTATATCTTCTATTTTGTTGACTATTATTTCTTGTCTAGTTAATATTTTGTTATATGTTTATCGCATAATATTTAATCCTTGTTTGCGTGAACCTTCCTGTATCATTGATGTAAACGACCTTCCAAGAAAATTGATTTCTTAAACACTATTTTTTTACTAAAATTCTACATAATCTTTAATTAATTTAAAATAATTCTTTAAAAAGAGTTTTGAGAACTATATAATAATCTAATTATAATAAAAAGATAATAACATAAAAAATTGTTAAAGAAAATAAATGAATTCAACTTCCTTTAAAATCAATCCATCCACAACGACAATTGCATTTAACTTGCATGTCCTTTGTACTTATTCTAATTATTCGGAAAAAATAATTAACAAAATTTGGTGTTATTTATTTATTTATTTTATTTTTGGTAATGGGTGAAGGGCTGAAGTCTAGGGTGAAAGATAAGGTTATAATTTCATTCAATGAATAAAATTAGTACAACAATTCTTACATGCTTAAACACATGTACAACCAATAATGCATTGCTACAAAAGCCGTTTTGAAAGATAAGTACACCATCTCAATGTGTTATATATATATATATATATATATATATATATATATATATTAGATTGTGTTCTTAAATAAATTATATTATATTATTAATGTTGACAACTTACTTTTTAATAAATACATATTATGTAATACTTTTTGAATTATTTAAAATAAATAGTTAATAGCTTAATACAGAAAAATAATTTTTCTAAAAAAATTATTTATATATTTATTATATTTATTAATTATAGTTATATAAATATTTTATTTGGAAACCTATTTGCATATTATAAACAAGATTTTCATTTAAATATATATATATTTCAACTTTATTTTTTATAGTAACATAATTTTTTTTTAATCATAATATTTACATAAATATTCTTTATAATATTATTACAAATTATAAATATAACTCACAAATATAATTATGTTATTAAAATGTATAAGTTCTACCATTAATCTTATAATATATGTAATATTTGTTAAAATTTTAATTAGATGATATATGGTCTTATAATGGTTTCTAACAAGTCAAAATTCATCAACTTTGTATTAATGTTGAAAAAGAAAAGAAAAATATGGTTTTAATTTGATTTGAGTGGATTAAAACTTTTAATTTAAGAAGAAATTTTATTTTCTATTTGAAAATATATTTTATAAAAATTATTTATGTGTGTGTGTATGAAGAGGACTAAAGTTTAAAATTTAATTGCTTTTATGTATATTTAAAAATATATTTTATATTATCTCAAACGAAGTCTATTTCATATTTGTTAATATTTATTTTAAGAGGATTAAAATCTGAAGGTTGATTGTTTTCATCCTTCAAATTTTAGATTATAAAAATGTCTAGAAAAGATCATAAATAGTTTTTCAAACATGGATAATCATGATGATGCAAAATTAATGTTGAATAAATTTGATATTTCTTATAATAATTTTATTCTTCATTTAAATGTGCAAGTAAAATAAAAAAGAAAAAAAATGTATAGTTGAATTTGGAGTTAAATGCATATAATGGTATGCGGGTTTTGTCAATTGGATGAGAGTAATCTATTTTTTATTAGATATAAATAAATATTATATAATATTTATTAAAAAAAATGCTTCAAACAATATTTTCACAGTGACTCATGTTTGTTAGCATAGTAAAAATTAGAAATTTAGATAAATATAAAGGAGAGGATCTAATAGTTGAGAGTGTATTTGAGGGTATGAAGGTCAAATCCAATTTTGTTTTATTAATATTAATAAATGAAATTTTGATTACTTACAAACAGATTTATCTGCAATACTTAACATCGGTATTATGCACAAATTTATAAAAAAGTATTTAACTTGTGCACAATATATTTTACTATTATTGATAAATAATATTTTTGTTATAAGTGTTAGAATTTAAGCTTTATGTCTAGATAAATGAAAATATTGAGTTCAAAATATAAATTTTATATTACTTGTCAAATACAATGTGTCCTTTCAATTACTGTCAACACTCAAAATCCTATGAAGTTAATACAACATGTGCAAACTTGTAAACCAACTTATCATATTTCACAATATTTTAAGCCCAACTATACATTCATTTTATGTTCTATTTTTTTTTCCTTGAATGTTCATTTCTACTTCAGTCGAAGTCCCTATATAATTGAAGAAAACATGGAAGGCTCACCAAAATATTAAATTCATATTCAAAACTTTTTAACAATAACTTATAATATAAAACTAATTTCTAAAGTCTTTTATTTCAATTTCATTGTACCAAATTGCAGTGCACAATCATTCTACATTGATTATATGAAATAAAATTCTACATAATATATTGTATTATTATTAGCTTCTACACAATTGAGCATGAAAATGTGAATATGGCTTCAAATATTTATTAAAAATAAATAATTTTCTTGAATCAAGGAACCATTCTACGAATTCTTAAACTATAGTTTAGTTAAGTTTTTTGTTTAGTAATAATTCTTGGGATTATATATGGTCTTGGAGGTGGAGGATCATTCCTAGAATTTTCGGATAGTGGGGTTGGGCCATTATTTAGGGGTGCTGATATAGTAAGGGGTTGTTATTGCTTCCTACTCATAAGGGCATAATTTATCCTTTAGAATTGCTAAAATATCTGCACCTCACTAATACCTTATTTTTTCTACTTGGCTAGGGAAATCAATGGTTGCCAACACCATAGTAGTACTAGGGGATTTACTTGAGTTAGACGATTTTATATGACTAGGGAAAAACTTGTATTCTTTCATTTACTTATAGAAGATCTTGAAAGGAAAATCAAACTCCTTATAGTCTAGCTCCCCATGTGTTGCTATGTTATGTAGTCGACACTAGTTGGGTAAGGCTATCTTTAAGAATTGATCTTAGGAAGCCTATTGGGTGAAGGTTCTAGGGGGTTATGTGGGTGGTTTTAGATCTTGTTTGGCATTTTATACATGAATTTTTTATTAGATCTTTCTATGTTAGAGTTTCTTATCTATCTTTGTATTCTTAGGAAGTCATTACTAAGTTTTTGCATCATCCTCTACATGGAATCTAGCTCAATTTTAATGGAATCTTGAGGTGTGGCCTAGGCATTATTGGACATAGCTAATGCCACTTGATGTTGAGTCTAAGGAATTATATCTAGAACCCCTAGGTTTAGGAAACCCAATTGTTGGTTTTAAGTCGGATGACATAACACACATTGATGCATTATAGGGAGCAAATAAAGGATAGGTGCATTGTAGTTAATGTTAGGTAATAAGTTCAACATAGGCATTTATGGTAGCATACCAAGAGTGGGGGTCATGGTGTATCCCTAAGATTTTAGTTGCCTATCCATTTTAGTGGCCCCTACATATGCTAAGTATAGGTCTAGTATAGTTATGCCCATTCTCAAGAACATGGCCATATAAGGGTCTTGAACATTCTTGTACATTCTTGGTAAAGCATAGTTACCTCGCTATATATCTTCTAAAACCTAACATTGAAATTTATAACAGGTTCATTAGGATCTCTTGTGATTCAATTAAATTGATGGTATATGATGCAGGGGTCTATTACTTGACAAAATTATATTAAAAAAAATAATTAAAATGGTCCTAACTCGGTATAGAGTCTTTGAGAATATTTAGGAACTAATCATAGGCAGAGTCTATTAGGGTAAAATAGAAGAGCATGCATGTCATATCCTCATGTTCTACATTCAAGAGTCTCATGGTGGTCTTATAAGAAGTTGTGTTCTTCCATAGTTTCTCCCACACCAAGGTTGAAATGAGGAAGATAACTCTTAAGGTTAATGGGTAGATCATAGATGACTCTTGATATGTTAATGGTTGAGCCAGATAACCATGCCATCTTTGGCTACACATTTGAGATAGGTTATAGAGATCAACTAATAAGAATCATGGTAGGTCTGGGTTTACTAGACCTAGCTTTTCTATGGAAAAACAAGGGGGAAACTACCAATCTACCTCAACAAGACCTAGCCTTGGTAAAAGGTGAACTAGTCTCCAAGATGTTGCATAATCAAATAATAATTATCACATTGTTACCATAAACCAAACTCAACATATTTATAAAATAAGTTGAAATCAAAACAAGTATGAAGTTTCTTGAGACTTTATTTCTAGAACCAGCCATTGTTTGCTCTAATATTCTCCTTATCATGAGATGCCCATGAGATTGGGCATTCCTTGAAAATGGGAAGGTGGGGATAACTACAAACTTTTATCCACCATTTTAGGACTAATTTAGGACTAACCCAGGGCATGACTATGGGTATTAAACTTTAGAAATGAATTTTCCATGAATACTCTCCAAGAGATGCACTATTACCATAAGAAGTTCAATATGTTATACTTGACACATGTTAAGGATAGTTATGAATACTTGAATATTGGGCTTATCCAATATAAACATAATGGAAAAGGGGTATTTCAATTCCACTAAATGAAAATAAAAGAGAGGGATGGGTAAGGTAGAGAAGTGAAGCCTCCAAGTCTAAAATGATATCAATGCAATGGTCACCGAGCCAAGTGGCTCTACCATAGTAATAACACTGTAGTCCAAATTTCACAAGAGTTTTACCCCCAAGAACATATAATGGGGAGAGTATTAGGGAATTGGGAGTATGCCTTCAATGCAAATTCTTACTAAATATTAGTACTAGGGGTTTATTGTTGAAAAAACATAAATGCCATATGAGGATTTGTAGTTTGGCACATCAATTATCAACATGAACAAAAGAGAAATGATATAACTCACACAAAGATTATAATAACTAGGCACATCATAACCATGACATACATAAAGTGACAAAGTATTAATCCAATTAACCTAGCATTATTGATAATTCAAACATGAAGATGAATGAAAATTGAACATAAAAGAGACCTTTTTGTAGAAAAGAGAGATTATGTTCATTAAAAGAGTGAAATGTTACTAAAATAATCGATCTGGGCCATTTTGATAGTCTAAAGTGATAAAGGAAATGTAATTCAAATCTTGAAAATAATCCAATACTTTCAAGCATTTTTTGGTCAAACCTTAAAATACAATATAACTCTTATATAAATAAATAAGGATTGGGTATCAGCTCCAAAAATCATGAGGATCCCATCCTAGGCCATGATGGCCACTCATTATAGTTATAATTTTATTTCAAAATTTAAATCAAAACAAACCCCTAAAAGCATTTAACAAATATGTATGGAACCACTAGTTAACATGTTGAGGTAGCTAAGAAGGATTGGATCCTAGCTACTTGGATTGAGAACTCCCAACTTTTATCAAGGTTTCCATGAGAAATATTTGTGTAGTTTGGCCAAGTTTATTGGAGGCTACATGAAGATCACATCAACCCAAGTTACTAGTCTTTAAGAGATCTATAAAGTTACTTCTATTGAGGTTTGGACTCTAAGGACATGGTTGATGCTCACAATGGATTGAGTTGGTAGGTCCATCACTATCTGAGATAATTGTTGGTTCACTTTGGCTACTTTATCCCTCATAACCTAGTTTAAATGACCTAGGTGGAATCTAAATTCCCTTTAATGGAGTAAGGTGCCATATTAGAATGATGATATTGACCTCCTTGAAGTATGTTAATATCTTATTCACACCCTATTCCAAGGGTTATGTTGTAGTGAAGGCTAAGGCTAGCCACTCCTCCATTATCACTCTCATGTTTTTGGCATATGTTTGGTACAACCACAAATCTGAGGTTGGCATCAATTAGAGCTCCAAGAACATTCCTTTGTTGACCAATACCTATGGTTTTTGGCACTTCCCATTGATTTCTATGATTCTCCCCATGTAGGCATGTGTCTGTTATATAATTGCATCAATCTCATCCTAAATCCTCACTACTTTCCCAATGATTAAAAAAAGTAGTAGGAGGGCATCCCTGATCTACCCGATTAGCCTTAATATGTATGTAATATTCACTTGGGATTCATTATTTTGGACTTGGCTTTGCATGTCCTCGAAGATCCTCTTGAACATGTTGTGGGTAGCTCAAAGGATGGACAATGGCTCCCTAGCCATCTTCTCCTCTATAGTATTAGTCCTCACCTTGGTGAGGGAAAATAGATAATAATAGGTATTCCATATCACTGGGTTCCCTTCCAAGATAAATTTCTACATGATCATTCTTTTCATACTCTTGAAGGCTCAATCAAAACTACACTACACATCGAGGTTGACCTAGACATCTATTTACAATGCTTGTAATATTAGGACCATCCCTCAATTTTTGGGGGTGTAAGAGGTGTGGATGAAATGGTGGTGAATGGTAGAGGATGAAGTTGAAGGGATATCGAGGAAGTGGAACGAGTGAAAGAGGAAATGAGTGGAGGTGGGGAGCATGGGAGAGAAAGGATAGATAATGAAAGGGGAGGCCCATGAGAACATTTGAGCTTACCATTATTCCTCAATGACATTTAACTAAATACGAATCACTCTTGAGAAGATGTCATCAAAAAATAAGGTCAAGATGGACTGGTTGAAGGTGAGGCTGGAGGGGCCTTGGGTAAGAGAGAGGGGTAGATAGAGCTTATCACTGATCAACTTCTATAAGGTTAGAATAGTTATTGAGACCTATGGAGGAGGTAGAATTAGAGCAGAAGGCCTTTGGGTTATAACTAGAGTATGGGTTGACTTTTGTTACTTATTCAACCTCTTTCCTAGGTTAGCTTTAGGCTATAATGGATTGTCTAACTAGAATGAAATCATCCATAGGGGCTGATGGCTAAAGAATTGGAGCTATAGAGTGGAACATGAGGATGAGTAAAGAGAGGATTGGGAGGGTCCCTAATAGAAGTGGTAAGCTTCTAAAAGCTATAGTCATGCTCATTATTGAGGGAATCCTCTTAAAAATGTTGTGGGTAGCTCATAGGATGGATGATGGCTCCTTAGCCATCTTCTCCTCTATAACATTAGTCCTCACCTTAGTGAGGGAAAATATATCCTAATAGGTATGCCACATAACTATGTTCCCTTCCAGTATAAATTTCTACATGAGCATCCTTTTCATACTCTCAAAGGATCAATAAAAACTACACTACACATTGAGGTTGACCTAGACATCTATTTATAGTGCTTGCAATATTAGGACCAGCCCTCAAGTTGTGGGGGTGTAATAGGTGTGGATGAAATGGTGGTGAATGGTAGAGGATGAAGTCAAAGGGAGATGGAAGAAGTGGAAGGAATGAAAGAGGAAAGAAGTGGAGGTGGGGGGCATGGGAGAGAAAGGATAGATAATGAAAGGGGAGGCCCATGGGAACATTTGAGCTTACCATTATTCCTAATTAAGATTTAACTAAAGAAAAATTACCATTGAGAAGATGTCATCAAAAAATAAGGTCAAGATGGACTGGTTGGAGGTGAGGCTAGAGGGGCCTTGGGTAAGAGAGAGGGGTATATAGAGCTTATCACTGATCAACTTCTATGAGGTTAGAATAGTTATTGAGACCTATGGAGGAGGTAGAAATAGAGAAGAAGGCCTTTGGGCTAGAACTATAGTATTGGTTGCCTTTTGTTTCTTCTTCAACCTCTTTCCTAGGTTAGCTATAGGCTATAATGGATGGTCTAACTAGAATGAAAGCATCCATAGGGGCTGATGGCTAAGGAATTGGAGCTACAAAGTGGAACATGAGGATAACTAAAGAGATGATTAGGAGGGTCCCTGCTAGAAGTGGTAAGCTTCAAAAAGCTGTAGTCATGCTCGCTATTGAGGGAATCCTCAATGGAGACACTAGGAGGACTCTAAGCTATGAAATGGGAGGAGTGGAAGGGAATGAGGAAGTGAGGATACTTATAAGGCATAAAGATAAGGGTAATTTGGTGAAATATGAAGAGGAATCAATGTGAAATAGAGGGGGTGGAGTCAAACTACTGGGCACTAGAATAAGGAGTTGGATCATGGTAGGATCAAAGTGTGGTAGGGAAATGTTGGGAGATTGAGAAGTGGGTGGGGGAACCTAGATGGGTGCCTGCTAGGTGCCTTATTTTGGTCTCACTATCAAGCTATTAGCCACATAAAATCTTAAATTCTATGGGGCCAGTAGCTAAGAGGGCATCAATTTAGCTTCTGATTTATCTCAAATGAAGGTGATGTTTATTAGATGTCAACACTTGATAATATAATAAAAGATAATCCCCAAAAAATCACCTTGAAAAATACTCCTCACAAAAAGGTTCCCCAATTAAAATAATTCGCATACACGAAGTATCAATTTCAAGTGGTTGTTCCACCCTCATACCTAGATTTAAAAGTTAAGGAAAAAATAGATAATGATATAGGTCACATAAACATGGAATATTATTCTAATAAAATAAATGGGATATATAACATATATTATGGTCAAAGTATCCAAAACAATGGGTTAGGTCAAGTAGTTGCCTTCCTAATTTTAGTACAATGCCCAAAACTAGTCCTAATAATGGATAAGCATTATGATGCAGAAAAGAGATAACTTAATAATTTAAAAGGAGAATATATTTTGTGCTTAGGACCATAACATATTTATCACTTACTGTATTTACCTAATAGACATTTATTTTTTAATTTGACCACATCATTTGCTCAAAAAAATTTGGATTCCAATACTAGTTCCTGTTCTATGTGGGTTAACAAAAAATGGTTGACCAAACCTAAGCATACAAAAAAAATACTTCTTAAGAATCTTTCCATGCTTGAATTCATGAATATGATCACACAGTTTCATAGATTAGTGGGGATCCTAATTTCAATAAGTTTTCAAGTACATATGTATAGATACGTATGCATCAATCACAAGAATAAGCAATACATCAATTGGGGACAATTTCTTAATGATTATATTCACAAGAAACTAATAGAGGTCAATACCACTTCAAATTTTTTCATGACCTCCTATCTCATTTATTTTTTTTCTCAGAGAATATTCTACAATGGATTGAATACAATAAGTGACATGCAGACTACAAAAAAATGTGATTTCTAACCTTAACTCAGATTGAAGTAAAGTGCATGTCATTTTCACAGAGTAAATGATACATTTTTATAATATGTTATTTAAATTTTCTAACCATAAATATATAAATTTAGGATATCAATGCAATCTTCTACAAATATTTTCAAATGGTGATCCTATTTCATCCAGCTCCTCACACTCACTTATCTAAGAATCTATGCTTGTGAGATTGATCCATATATGCTTCTAAGGTATGTAGATGATAAATAGGACTTAAAGGAACTAGGAAGGTAGTTTATTGGGAAACATAATCTCTAGTCTAACATGCACAAGACTATAAAAAATTTTCCCATTTCTAATGGTCATTATACTTCTGCCTCTTTGGCTAAAGAAAAAATGATTGATAAAGAAATGACCCAACTTAACATATAGTATTTTGAAAGAAGATATTATTTTTATTCTATAGGACCAATTAAAAATATTTTTGGTTATTGATAACAATATGATCATCACATCAAATAATTTTGGATGGATTATGATGATGAGAAAGACAGGAGAATCTATGACTACTCACGATTCACTTTAGAATGGGTCATTATATTTGATATAGTATAAATAAAAAATAATATAGTTGATTGAAAATATGTATTATACACCATTTATGAGGAAGAATAAATTGGATCAAAACCTCTTACAAGAGTAGATTGGCACACAAAAAAAATATACGTCACTCATTGAAAAGATCAAAGTTTTACTAAACAAGACTCTCAAATGGTTGAAAAGCAAAGGTATCAATGTTGATAAAGCAGGATTTACTCCTCCCATTAAATAAATTAAATTATGAAATGTTCATCAAAAACATTAAATAAAAATAGGATCATCTTTATCAACACAAACTAATAAAGACTTAGAGGAAATTGAGGAAAAAATAGAAGCTCAAGCCATCACAAAAGTTATTCTAGTACAAAAGCTACTCAAGCTTAAAATAATAAGGGTAGGTGAAAAGTTATCAGATATTCCTAGAATTTGCATTTAAGAAAAAAATCATCTTGATAGCCATGCCTAGTTCTAAACCTTGGTGACCAATACTATATAATGTTTTTTAGCTTCAAATACTTTC
>JARHVA010000050.1:755000-772500 GCA_037957365.1 Torreya grandis
CAAAAAAGGTTAAAATTTAAACCCACAATTAAAACACAAAATATTTAACTTACCCAATAATCCCACAATTATTTATAAAACATTGAACTAGACGAATCACTATTCCAAAGCCTATTAAAATGTGAATTAGGTTTTTATTATCTTGAGTAATAAGAGATTAACTATAAATTTAAGATGATAATACATCACAAATTATAACCCAAAAATAAGAGGCACCAATATAAATTACAACCAACAAAAATTACACTAGCATCTCACATGAATGGTTTGCAATTATTTATAAAAAATTGAAGTGGATGAATCACTATTGCAAAGCCTATCAAAATAAGAATTAGGTTTTTATTATATTTTTGAGAAATAAAATATTTATTTTAAATTTAATATGCTCATGCACCATACAGTATAACTCAAAAATAAGAGGCACCATCATAAATTATAACCAACAAAAATAACACTAGCCTCTCACATGAATGGCTTGCAATCTCAACATTTACCTACTAATAAAAGCACCTACCTCCCACGTGAAGGGTTTAAATCCTCAAAATTTACCTAATTTATTGTTATGCATTAAAAATTAAATCTAAAATCCATTTTATGTTGTAACCTATTTCCAAAGGTTATATTTATGGCTAAAATTTTTGTATAGAAATTAAGGAAAAAAAATCCAAGATCATGTTTAACTTTGTGATTGACATTATTGACATTGTAATAATATATGTTTAAGTAAGACATAAAATAAGGTACTTTTATTTGAATTTAATCTATAAATTCTCATTATTTTTACCTAAACAAAAGATAATTTTGTGTTGAGTGCAAAGGTCTCTCATAATATGAGATGAAGTCAATTTTTCATTAAAAATAAATTTAAAGTTATGGATATGTACACCTAAAATAAAATGTTTATTATTCAATAAAAAATTTCTTATAATTATAAGATACTTATTATTGAATCATGAAATCTAGGTCATTATTATTACATATTTATTATATTTTTGTTTTTTTTCACTTTCAACTTTGTCACTTCTATTAAGATAATTTTTCACAGCCTATTTTTTTTTAAAATAGATGTGAGACATCTTGTAAGCACATAAAGATTTTAATAAGAATTTTTTTTTATTTTTATATAATATTTTAATGATGCTAAAGTATGTGTTAGATATTTATTTAAATTATGGATTATTAATATTTTATCTATGTTATAGTGGTTTTTATATTTTATTTGGAAACCATATAGAAATCATGTTCACCCTCCCATAACTTCTTATTAGTTTTCATTCCTTTTTTGGAGTGTGCCATAAAAATCCGAATATATTTGACATGTCATTTTATAGTCTGTGTAAGCTTCCTTATGTTCTTTCACTGCTTGGTTCATATAACTCTTATCTCTCATTCACCTCATTTTTAATTGTTTGAATTTGGTTTTCATAAAAATAAATAATAATATTAGTTCACTTAGGCTCTAGAATTTTGAAATAATTCAATTTTTTTTACATAAATTTATGAATGATTTTAATAAAAAAATTAGATAAATCATGCAATCACGTCACAACCCTCAAATTAGATTCAAATTTAATTTTCAATTATTCATATTTTTGGTAAATTAGAATTAAATTTTATGTTTGACTATTTATATTTTTGGCTAATGTAACATGATCTTGGTAGACATTTTTCTTGATTCATTATAATTTATATTTATTGTCGATTAGAACATAATTTTTTTCATGAAATTATACATTATAATGTTAATTATAATTTATGGTATAATGTTTTGAAGGATTCCCTGACACATACCCACACATAATTTTGATGTGTTACTTGATCTTATAAAAATATGTAGTTGATTATGTATATATATTTATTAATACTTTTATTTATCATTAATATAATTATATATTCTTAATGTCACTAGTAAACTATTTTAGCTATTTCTATAAGGTTGCATTCTTCTTACTTTATCAAAGAAGAAGAGAGGATAAGTGATTTAATAAATGGAGTGCAAAAATAAATCTATGAAATAAAAAATGGAAATATTTCCTCATCGATAGTCAATGATTATTGAAATTTCATATTTTAATTTTAGTTCAACTGATTTTCCTAATTGTATGGTGCTTCCAAATTCCTAATTATATGTTAAAGGTTGCATTTTTCCAATAAACATGGTAGCAATATTACAAATGAAGTAACTCAAAGATATATAATTGTCTTATCCAAATACATATGTGTAATAAGGATATTTTATATATTTAATTAATTATTCTTATTTAATTATAAATATAAAAATGTTTTGGTTGATAATTATTTTAGATAAAATAAGAATCCATTAGAATATTTATTAATTTTAATATTTTAAGTTAGAGGCACATTACATAATATTTCTTTCCCTACTTAATGAAATTAAACTATTATTATTATTATTATTATTATTATTATTATTATTATTATTATTATTATTATTATTATTATTATTATTATTATTATTATTTTAAATATATACCTTTAAGGGAGGTGACCATTTAAAAATATTTAAGATATTCTCTAGTATATTGCTTGCTTAATGAAACATTTCCCGCTTATGTCTTATATTAAGTTTCAAAAATATGAAATGAATAATAATTCCATTTTCCTATAAATATGAACAAAGAAAAAATATTTCATAATTTTTTTGAATACCAAAATAAGGACAACAAATGTATCAATTTTTTAAGAACCATCACTAATTTTTCCCCAAATGTATGTACTCTTACTATGTTATCCAAAGTGTTTTTATGGTGTAAACAACATACTTTGTTGGAAAAATGTTCCTGGGATTAGTTCCATATTAATTTTTAATGCCCAATTTCATTATAATATTTAAAAAGAATTATAAAATATCACAACTATCAAGATGTATCTCTAAACTTTGCATGTCACCTTATTTTATCTAGTGTTTAAATTAATTAATTAAGATAATTATTTTTCTGTGCATGTATTTAACCTAAGTCAAAACTATTTTTGAGTATTTTCATTACAATATTAATGTAAATTCATATATCCATAATACATTTTTAAAATAAACTTTTGACAAGAGATAAACCATAACTTAGATAAATATATGTTACACTTAAAAATTAGGATATAAAAATGTGAATTTAGAGTAATATGTGGATAAATAACCTTTTTGCCTTAAATAATTGATTTACTTGAAGAAAGTGGTCACATATTCACACAAACTATTAGGTATAGTCGTAATTTAGATTCATGATGCCATGTTGAGCCTTATTGTTCTCTATAAATTCTAATTATTACATTAATGTAAATGTTAAAACCTCTCAAGATAATTATTTGAAAGAAAATGAAGTATATAATTTTCATGATGAGTGCTAATTATAACAAAAATATAGATATGACAACATTAATAATATCAAGAAATATGCCATAGACAATCTACATGAGATATCTAAAATTATATATGTATTGAAAGAAGTAGCTTGTCAAATTTTACCTTATCTTAAACTTACTCATATCTATATAACCTCTAATATCTCTAATGCTATTTTTTATTTTCAAAAATTTATCTTCCAAAATCTCAAATTAATTTTATTGTTTCTCAACTTCTTCTAAATTTTCAATATATTTCTAATGCTTCTCAACTTCTTCCAAATACACAATATGCTTAAATTATTATTTTTTTATTAATTTTAATATTTGTAGTTATAATATTTAGTTTATGTTTCAATAATATATTTCTTACAACATGAGTCCAATTAATTTCCATATTTTAAACCAAATTTCTCTTATGCATGATTATTTTATTATGTAATCTATCATAATTCTTCACATCTTATTTTTATACCATATACCAAAATGAATATTATGATTCCTACATTGTGAAATTTTTGAAATCAACCCCAAATTATTTCTCAAGTGTCTCAAAATCTAACTAGTTGGCTGATATAAAATGATATTGTCTTAAAACCTTTTGAAAATTCATTACTCACATATCTTTGTTCACTATATTTTTTGGCTCTAAAGTTGAAATTATTAAACAAAACAAAAATAATTTTTAACACATTAGTTAATTTTACACTCCTTGTCTATAATTTGGGCATGGTGATAAATTGTCGACTAAGTCACTTCCAATAAGCTTTATGGATTATACATTTAATTGGGTTTATAATCTATCAATGGGATATAGACATTCAATTTTGAAACTCTAGTTGATCATTTATTGAATCATTTTCAAAAAAATATTAATCTAAACATTATCTTTTTCTCTCTATCTTCTATAAAAAATGCAAAAAATTTATGTTTTGAGAGTTTATGACATATATAAAAAGTTTTTTGTTAAATTGTGTAATTATTTTAATAGATTTTTTAAATTAAATTTTGTGATTTATCATTCGAATGTATGCATTTATGTATGTATGTATGTATGTATATAATTAAATTAATAATTAAAAATAATAATTTTATTAATTATGATCAATTTTTTTTTTAAATTATAATAAATTGTAATCATTAATTATTACAATAAAATTCATTTTTTAATTTTAGTTGAGTAAAAATTCTTCACTTATATTTAAACATATAATTAAAATTAATATATAATTAAAAATATTTATTTTACTTATATTTTATTACTAAAATAATTATTGTAATCCCTATTTGACACACCTTTTAAGTGAAGGTTATTTTTAATGTTAATTCTTTAGTTATTTTATAGTTATTCAATCTATTTATGTGGCATTTTATTTGTATAAATTTTTCACCTTGTACTTTTTATAATAGTTTTTATAAGTATGTAGTTTTTTCTTCTCAATGTAAATGACATGTTTGATTTTTCAGGGATGTTTCACCAATATGGATTATTATATCTTCGATTTTGTTGACTACTGTTTCTTGTTTGATCAATGTTCTATTATATGTTTGTCACAGAATCTTTAATCCTTGTTCATATGAAACTCCCTGTTTCATTCGTATAAGGGACCCTTCAAAAGAATTGATTTCTTAAACACTATTCTTTTACTAGGATTCCACATAATGTTTATTTAATTTAAAATAATTATTTGAAAATAGTTTTCAAAAATATATAATAATCTGGTCATAATAAAAAGATAATAACATAAAAATTTGTTAAAGAAAATAGATGAATTCAACCAACTTTAAAATCAATCCATCCACAACAATAATTGCATTTAACTTGCATGTCAAAAAAAATAACTAACAATATTTGTCGTTATTTTTTTTTTTTGTTTTTAGAAATGGGTGAAGTGATGAAGTCTAGTGTGAAATATAAGTTTACGTTTATAATTTCATTCAATGAATAAAATTAGTACAATAATTTTTATATGTTTAAACACATGTACAACTAATAATGCATTACTACAAAAGCCTTTTTGAAAGATAAATACATCATCTCAATGTGTAACATTTTCTATATATATTAGATTGTGTTCTTAAATAAATTATATTATACCATTAATGTTAACAACTTACTTTATTATATAACAATTTAAGTATTAATTAAAATAAATATTTAATAGGTTAATAGGGAAAGGTATTTTTTATAAAAAAATATTTATATATTTATTATATTTATCAATTGCTGTTATATAAATATTTTATTTGAAAAATAAATAAGTTTTTCATTTTTTAAAATATATTTCTACTTAATTTTTTTATAGTAATATAATTTTTTTTATCATAATGTCTACATAAATATTCTATATAATATTATTAAAATTTATAAATATAACTCACAAATATAATCATGTTATTAAAAAGTCTAGGTCCTACCATTAATCTTATAATATATTTAATGCTTGTTAAGATTTTAAGTAAATTATATATGGTATTATAAAGGTTTATAACAAGTCAAAATTCATCAAATTTGTATTAATATTGAAAGAGAAAAGCAAAAAATTGTTTTAATTTGATTTTAAAGGATCAAAAAATTTAATTTAAATAGAGATTTTATTTTTTATTCCAAAGTATATTTTATAAAAATTATTGTAGTTTTTCATATTATAAATAATTTTTTCATTTTTTAAAATATATTTATAATTTATTTTTTTATAGTAATAATTACTATTTTTTATCATAGTGTTTACATAAATATTCTCTATAATATTATTAAAATTTATAAATATAACTCACAAATATAATCATGTTATTAAAAATTCTAGGTCCTACCATTAATCTTATAATATATTTAATGCTTTTTAAGATTTTAAGTACATTATATATGGTATTATAATGGCTTATAACAAGTCAAAATTAATCAAATTTGTATTAATATTAAAAGATAAAAGAAAAAAATCATTTTAATTTGATTTTAAAGGATCAAATTTTTTAATTTAAATAGAGATTTTATTTTTTATTTCAATGTGTGTGTGTGTGTGTGTGTGTGCATGCATGTGCATGCACATGCGTGTGTGTGTGTGTGTGCGTGTGTGTGTGCGTGCGTACACGCGCGCGCGCGCGCGCGCGTGTGTGCGTGTGTGTGTGTGTGTGTGTCTGTGTGTGTGTGTGTGTGTGTGTGTGTGTGTGTGTGTGTGTGTGTGTGTGTGTGTGTGTGTGTGTGTGTGTGTGTGTGTGTGTGTGTGTGTGTGTGTGTGTGTGTGTGTGTGTGTGTGTGTGTGTGTGTGTGTGTGTGTGTGTGTGTGTGTGTGTGTGTGTGTGTGTGCACGCACGCACGCGTGCGTGTGTTTGTGTGTGTGCGCGCACACGCACGCGCGTGTGTAGGATTAAATTTTGGAAGTTAATTGTTTATGTGTGTATTTAAAAATATATTTTATAATTTCCCAAATGGAGTCTATTTCATATTTTTTAATATTTTAATAGGATTAAACTTTGATAGTTGATTTTTTCCCATCCTTGAAATTTTTGATTGTAAAAATGTCTAAAATAGACCATAAATATTCATTCAAACATAGCTAATCATGATGATATTAAATTAATATTTGATAAATTTGATTTTTATTTATCATAATTTTATTCTTCATTTAAATGTTCAAATAAATAAAGATAAAAATAGATGCATAGTTGAATTTAGAGATAACTACATATAATGGTATGTGGGTTCTATCAATTAGATGAGATTAATTTATTTTGTATTATATTTAAATAAATATTTTCCAATATGTATTTTTAAAAATGCTTCAAACAATATTTTAACAGTGATTAATACTTTTTACAATATAATATTGTGATATTTTTAAAAAATTACAATTTTATAAAAAATATTTAACATAGTAGAAATTAGAAATTTAGATAAGTATAAGGGAGAGGACCTAATAGTTTAATTGCTATAATAGTTGAGAGGGTATGAGGGTCAACTCTATAACATTTTTTTTATTAATATTAATAATTGAAATTTTCATTACTTATAAATACATTTATACCCGATGCTTGAACATTGGTATTATGCACAAATTTACAAAAAAATATTTAACTTGTGCACAATATATTGTATTATTATTAGTAAATCATATTTTTATTATAAATGTTAGAATTTAAGCTTTACATCTAGATAAATTCAAATATTGAGTTTAAAATATAAATTTTATATTACTTGTCAAATACAATGTGTCCTTTCAATTATTGTCAACACTCAAAATCATATGAAGTTAATACAACATGTGCAAACTTGTAAACCAACTTGTCATAATTCACAATATTTTAAGCCCAATTATACATCCATTTTGTTTTCTAATTGTTTTTCCTTGAATTTTCATTTCTACTTTAGTCAAAGTCCCTATATATTTGAAGAAAACATGTAAGGCTCACCAAAATATTAAATTCATATTCTAAACTTTTCAACAATAACCTATAATATAAATCTAATTTCTAAAGTCTTTTATTTCAATTTCATTATATCCAATTGGAGTGTACAATCATTCTACATTTATTCATATGAAATAAAATTCTACATTATATATTTTATTATTATTAGCTTCCACACAATTGAGCATGAAAAGGTGAATATAGCTTCAAATGTTTGTTAAAAAATAAATAATTTTCTCAGATATAGGAACCATTATTAAACTATAGTTTAATTATGTTTGTGTTTTAGGTAAAATTATTGGGATATATATGGTCTTGGAGTTGGAGGATCATTCTGCGCATTTTGGTCTAGTGGGTTTGCATCATTATTTGGGGGTGTTGATATAGTAATGGGTTATTGTTGTTGCCTAGTCCTAAGGGCATATTTTATCATTTAGAATTGTTGAAACACTTGCACCTCACTAATAAATTCTTCTATCTCATTTTCTTCTTGGCTAGGGAAATCCATGGTTGTAAACACCATAACAGTTCTAAGGGATTTAATTGAGTTAGAGGATTCTAGATGACTAGGGACTACCTTGGATTATTTCATTTAATTTTAGAACTGAACTCCTTATAGTCTAGATCACCATGTATTATTGTGTTATGCAATCAACACTAGTTGGGTAAGGCTATCTTTAAGAATTGATCTCAAGAAGCCTATTGGGTGAAAGTTTTGGGGGATTATGTGGGTGGTTTTGGATCTTGTTTATCCTTTGATACTTAAAATTTTGTTATATATTTCTATGTTAGATTTTCTTATGTCTCTTGACATCCCTAGGAAGTCATCACTAAATTTTTTCACCATCCTCTAAATGGAATATAGCTCAATTTTAGTGCACTCTTAAGGTATGGCCTAGGCATTGTTAACCATAACTAATGTCACTTGATGTTGAGTCTAGGGAATCATATCTAGACCCCATAGGTTTAGGAAACCCAAATTTTGGTTTGAAGTGGGGTGACCCAATAGGAGTTGATCTATTTTAGGGATCGGCAAAGGCATAGGTGCATTCTAGTTAATGTTATGTAAGAAGTTGAAGACAAGTAGTTATGGTAGCATGCCAAGATTGGGGGTCTTGCTAAGTACACGTTTTTCATAGCTACACCCATTCTTAGGAATAGGGCCATATAAGGGTATAGAAAATTCTTCTACATTTCAAGTGTTAGTTGAGTTTTGGGTTTGTAAAGCATAGTTACCCAACAATATATCTTCTAGAACCTAACATTGAAATTTCTAATGGGTTTAGTAGGATCTTTTATAATTCAATTAAATTGATCATATAGGATGTAGGGGTCTATTACTTGACCAAATTATGTTATAAGAGTAAAATTAAAATGGTCCAAACTTTGTATAAAGTCTTTAAGAACATTTAGGAACTAATCATAGGCAGAGTCCATTAGGGTAAAATGGAAGAGCCTGCATGCCATATCCTCATGTTATACATTCAAAAGTATCAGGTTGGTCTTATAGTAAGTTATGTGTTATTCCATAGTTTATCCCACACAAGGGATGAAATGAGGAAGATAAATCTTAAGGTTCTTGGGTTGATCATGGATGGCTATTGAGATGTTAATGGTTGAGTTAGATAACCATGCCATCTTTAGCTCACATTTGAAATAGGCTACATAGATGAATTGAAAAAAATCATGGTAGGTCTAGGTTGATTGGACCTAGGTTTTTTATGGAAAATCAAGGGGAAAATTACAAATCTACCTCAATAAGACCTATCCTCGGTAATTGGTGAACTAGTCTCCAATATGGTGCATAACCAAATAATAATTATCACATTGTTACCATCAAACCAAACTCAACACATTCATAAAATAATTTAAAATCAAAATAGGCATGAAGTTTCTTGAGACCTTCTCTCCAGTGGAAGTTGTTGTTCACTCCAATATTCTCCTTATCATGAGATGCCCATGATATTGGGCATTCCTTGAAAATGGGAGGGTGGGAATAATTACAAAATTTTATCCTCCATTTTAGGACTAATTTGAGACCAACCCAAGGTATGACTATGGATATTGGACATCAAAAATGAATTTCGCATGAATAGTCTCCAAGATATGCACTATTACCATTGGAAGTTCAATACATTATACCTCACACATGTTAAGGATAGCTATGAATACTTGAATTTAGGGCTTATACAATACAAAGACAAGGGGAAAAGGGTATTTAAATTCTAATAAATAAACATAAAAAAGAGGGAGGGGTAAGATAAAGAAGGGAAGCCTCCAAGTCTAAAATGAGATAAATGAAATGGTCACCGAACCAAGTAACTTTGCCACAAAAATACCACTATAGACCAAATTTCACAAGAGTTATAACTCAAACAACATATAGTGGGGAGAGCCTGAGGGAACCAGGAGTATGACTTCAATGTGAATTCCTATTAAATATTATTACTAGGGGTTTATTATTGAAAACACATAAATGCCATATGAGGATTTGTAGTTAGGTACACAAATTATCAACATGAACAAAAGAGATATGATATAACTCACACAAAGATTATAATAATTAGGCACATCACAACCGCAACATACATAAAGTGACAAAGTGTTAACCTAATTAACCTAGAATTGTTGATAATTCAAACATGAAGATGAATGAAACTTTAACATAAAAGAGACCTTTTTGCATAAAAGAGAGATTGTATTCCTTAAAAGAGTTAAATGCTACTACAGTAATCAATTTGGGGCATTTTTATAGTCTAGAGTGATAAAGGAAATGCAAGAAATCTTAAAAATAATCCAATAACATTTTTGAGCATTTTTTGGTCAACCCTTAACATAAAATACAACTATTCTATAAATAAATAAGGACTGGGTCTCGCCTCCAAATATCATGATTATCCCATCCTAGGCCATGATGACCACTCATTATAACTATAAATGTATTTTAAAAATTTAAACCAAAACAAACCCATAAAAACCTATAACAAATATGTGGGGAACTACTAGTTAGCATGTTGAGGTAGCTAAGAGGGACTGAATCCTAACTACTTTAATTGGGAAATCCCAACATCTAACAAGGCTACCACGAGGTTAGAATCCTTGTCTAGTTTGGCCAAGTTCATTGGAGTATCCTTAAAAACCACCTTAGCCCAAGCTGTTAGTCTCTAGGAGATCTAGAAAGTTGCTTTTATTGAGGCTTGGACTTGTGGAACTTGGTTGATGCTCATAATGGATTGTGTTGATAGTTTCATCACTATCTGAGATGTTTCTTAGTTTTCCATGGCTATTTTATCCCTCATAACCTAGTGTAATTGACCTAGGTGGACTCTAAATTTCCTTTAATAGAGTAAGGTGCCATAATAACATGATCATATTGACCTCTTTGAAGTAGGTTAATATTCTATTCTTACCATATTCTAAGGGTTATGTTATAGTATAAGATAACTCTATCCACTCCTCTATTATCACTCTCATGTTTTCAACATATATTTGGTAAAACCATAAATCTGAGGTTGGCATCACTTAGAGCTCAAATAACATTCATTTGTTAACCACTACCTATGGTTTTTAGAACTTCCCATTGATTTATGTGATCCTCCTTATGTAGGCCTATATCCACTATATAATTACATCAATCTCATCATAAGCCCTCACTACTTTCCCAAAGATTGATAAAAGTAGTAGGAGGGCATCTTTGACCTACCCGATTAGCCTTAATATTAATGTACTCTTCACCTAGGATTCAGGAGTCTAGACGTGGCTTTGCATGTCCCCAAGTAGCCTCTTGAACATGTTGTGGGTATCTCAGACGATGGATAATGGCTCCCTAGCCATATTTTAATCTATAGTAGTAGTCCTCACCTTGGTGAGTAAAAATAGTTCTTAATGGATTGGCCATATCACTGGGTTCCCATCTAGGACAAATCTCTACATGAGGATTCTTTTCATACTCCCAAAGAATTAATCAAAACTCCACTACATATTGAGGTTACCATGGACATCCATTTTTAGTGATTGAAACCTGAAGACCATACCTCATGTTATGGGGGTGTAAGAGGTGTGGATGAAATGGTCATGAATGGTAGAGGATGAGGTCAAGGGGAGATGGAAGAAGTGGAAGGAGTGAAAGAGGAAAGGAGTGGAGGTGGATTGAATGGGAAAGAAAGGATGGATAATTAAAGTGGAGGCCCATGGGAACATTTGAGCTTACCATTATTCCTAAATGAGGTTCAACTGAGGAAAAATCATTACTGAGAATAGGTCATCAAACAACAAGGTCAAGATGGACTTGTTGAAGGTGAGGCTAGTAGTTCCTAAAGTAAGAGAGAGGGGGATATAGCTAATCACCAATATACTTATATTGAGGTTAGAATAGTTATTGAGACCTATGAAAGAGGTGGGATTGGAGAAGAAGGCATTTAGGCTAGAGCTAGAGTATGGGTTTCCTTTTGTTTCTTCTTCAAACTCTTTCCCAGGTTGGTTTTAGGCTATAATGGTTTATCTAAATAGGATGAAAGGAGTCATAGGGGCTAATGGCTGAGGAATTGGAGCTACATAGTGGAATACCAAGATGACTAAAGAGGGGATTAGGAGGGTCCTTGCTGTAAGTGGTAAGCTTCCAAAGCCTATAGTCATGCTCACTATTGAGGGAATGCCAAAGGGAGACACTAGGAGGACTCTAGGCTATGAGATGGGAGGAGTAGAAGGGAATTAAGAAGTGAGGTTACTTAGAAGGCCTAAAGACAAAGGTAATTCAGTGGAAGATGAAGAGGAATGAATGTGAAATAGAGGTGGTGGAGCTAAATTAGTGGGCTCTAAAATAGGGATTTGAATCATGGTAGGATCAAGGTATGAAAGGGAAATGTGAGGAGATTGAGGAGTGAGTTGGGGAACCTAGATGGGTTCCTACTAGGTTCTTCATATTGGTCTCACTCTCAAGCTATTGGTCACATCAAATCTCAAAGTCTATGGTACTTGTCACTGAGTGGGCATCAATTTAGGTTTTGATTTATCTCACATGAAGGTGATGTTCATTAGATGTCAACACCCGAGACTTGAATCAAAGATAATCCTAATAAAATGACCAAGAAAAATACTCCTTCCAAAATGGTTACCCAATTATAATAATTCACATACATTAAGTATCAATTTTAAGGGGTTGTTCCACCCTCATACCTAGATTTAAATGTTAAGGAAATAGTAGATAATGATCTAGGTCACATCAACATGGAAGCTTATTCAAATAGAATCAATGGGATATATAATATATATTATGGTCAAATTATCTACAAAAATGGATAGGCTCAAGTATTTTCATTCCCAATTTTAGTACACTGCCTAAAACTAGTCCTAACAATGGATAAGCATTATGACGCATAAAAGAGAGAACTCAATAATTCTAAAGGAGAATAATTTTTGTGGTTAGGACCAGAACATATTGATCACTTATTATAGTTAAATAATAGGAAATCATTTGTTAATTTGACCCTAGCATTTTCTCAACAATTTTGGGATTCCAATCCAAGTTCCAGTTCTATGTGGGTTAACAAAATGGTTTACCAAACTTAAACATTAAAAAAAAAATATTTCCTAAGAATATTTATATGTTTTAATTGATGAATAAATTCAATAATGTGATCACACTCATTAATATATTAGTGGAGATCCTAGTTTCAAGAGTTTTTCAAAGACAAATGTATAGATACTTATGCATCAATCATAAGAATATGTAATACATCAATTGGGGACAATTGCTCAATGATTCCATTCACAAGAAACTAATATAAGTCAATACCACTTCAAAAAATATCATGACCTTTTATCTCATTTATGTTTTTGCTAGGAGAATATTCTATAATGGATTGAATACAATAGGTGACATGCAAACTACAAGAAAATGTGATTTCTATCCTTTCCTCACATTGAAGGAAAGTGTATGCCATTTTAATAGAGTAAATGGTACATTTTTACAATATGTGATATAAATATTTGAAACATAAATATATAACTTGAAGATATCAATGCAAGATTCAATAAATATTTTCAAATGGGGATCATATTTCATACAGTTCCCCACATTTACATATCTAAGAATCTATGCTTGTGAGATTGATCCATATATGCTTCTAAGGTATGTAGATGATAAATGGCACTTAAAAGAACTAGGAAGGTATTTGACTGAGACACATATTATCTTGTATAACATGCAAAATACTATAATAATGTTTTCCATTTCTATTGGTCATTATACTTGTGCATCTTTGGCTAAAGTAAAATTGATTGATGAGAAATGACCCTTGTTAACGTTTAGTATTTCAAAATCAAATATTATTTTTATTCAGGAGGCCTAATTCAAAATACTGTTAGTTATTCATATTAATATGTTCATCAATTCAAACAATTTTGGATGGATTGTGATGATGAGAAAAACATGAGAATCTATGACTACACATAATTCACTTTAGAATAGGTCATTATAGTTGATATAGTATAAATAAAAAATAATATAGTTGATGGAAAATATGCACTAGACACCATCTATGAGGAAGAATAAATTAGATAAAAACCTCTTACAAGAATAGATTGGCACAAAAAATAATATATGTCCCTCGTTGACAAGATTATAGTTTTACTAAAAAAGACACTCAAATGGTTGAAAAGCAAAGGTATCAAAGTTGATAAAGAAAGATTTACTCCTCCCATTACATAAATTAAATTAATAATTGTTCATCAATAACATCAAATAAAAATAGGAACATCTTCAGTAACAGGAACTGACTAAGACTCATAAGAAATTGAGGTAAAAATAGAAGCTCAAGTCATCACAAAATTTCTCTTATTACAAAATCTACTCAAGCTTAAAATAGTAAGGCTAGGTGAAAAATTATCTAATATTCATAACATTTCCCTTTCATAAAAAAAATCATCTTGATAGACTTGCCTAGTTCTAAACCTTGGTGACCAATACTATATAATATTTATTGGCTTCAAATACATTATTTATATTTTGATCTTTTGTTCATTCTTATCTTGATAATTTATTAGCTTTGCCTCTTTATCCAAAATGCTGAATTTCCTCTTAAATATTCCCATAAAACTCCAACTGATATGTTATAAAAAGAAGATTAAATTATACATGAAAAATATCAAGCCTTGAAAACTTCTCCTCCTACCCTTAAGACTCAATCATAATCTAACATCAGTTTCTATTGTGAAAGAATATCCTTGTATAGAAGTCCCTAAGTGGTTGAATGGGATAATAAAGAAAAGAAATAATATTTTACAACCAAAAGAGTTTGATTTCAACCTTTTGACAATTATTCCTCCTCGTGTAGTCAAGAAGCTCAAGATAGTTTCTAAAATAATCATAGATTAGAAATGGGATAGATATTTTGAGGTAGCAATTCATCCTATTGAAAAAAATTAAGATAATTTTGAGGCTAGTAATTATCAAATCACAAGGTCATACTTGATAAAATCTATAAGGAAATGTGTGAAATAAAATTTTCAATTTGTAATTGGCATTGATTAGCAATCAATTCACAATGAGGTATACTTCTCTTGATCAAAATTAACAAGGACAGTTACCATGGACCTATACCTTCTACCTCATTCAAATGTCAACCTTAGGGCATATACTTGATAGGATGATGTAACTATATGTGCACACTCAATATTCTAATTTGACCTTTTGCTAATTGTTATCTAAGATCTTAAAGTCATGCAATAAATGAAATGCTGAAAACAAAACATGAACAAAACACTGTGAAATAAATGTTTATGCATTGAAAGCTTCCTTAAAGAAATCGAAGAAAGAATGTATATCATAAAATTTAGAAATGAAACACATAATGCATAAGAAATAAATTAACATTCTTAATAATTAAAATGGGTTGGATTGTTGTTGCAGGATTCCAAAGGGGGCCCTTCCTCCTTCTGATTATAGCTTCAATCCTTCCCCCCACAACAATAAATTAAACTGAAAAATTCTTGTTCATATTAATAAAAAAAGTAGCAAGAGATTAATGCAAGAAATTACAATGATAGTTACTTGAAAAAATATACTTTTGATAATTTCTAATCAACATATACTAAATCTCAACTCTTCTACTACACACACACACACACACACACACCATAGAGGAGAATATTTTTTACAAAGAAATATATATTCTAATATAAGATACATTCAAATTATGATAACTAAAATTGGCTCTTTTTGCTAAAGACATCTTCATAAGAATTATTTGACATTGATATAGTATAAACAAAACCATTTCAGCCTTTAAACACTTATTTATTGGTCTCCATGGATGTTATTGTTGTTTATATGAGTTGGTTAAAAGAGGAATCAAAATCTGTTCATTTGCGGCTTTGGTCACACAGTGGCTATAGGATAGTCTATGTAAGGAGATTCCTTTGCTATAGGACATTCCACGCTATATACCTATCTCTCCAAAACATCCTAAACACACATCATAGAAAATAATCCTAAAGTAATAGATAACCATCAAATATTTAATTCCAATACATAATTCTAACTATTAAAAGAGTATAGAAACATAATCCTATTTGAAAAATTATGGATATATGCAGAAGGAAACTTATAGGAAAGTGTTCAAAAGCATGGTTAACAGGAATGATGAGTACAATAGATGAGGACAATAACATAATATTTATAGGGTTCATCAAGCACATTGTTTAAAAAAATGAATAAAGACAAAGTGACCAAAAAATAGATCAAAGAAAAGATTGAGTGATTAACATCAGTAGTCTAAAAATTGGTAAGACTAATTCAATATTCCGCTCAAATTTTTCGTTAAATACAATAAACCAAAACACTAAATGTATCAAAATAAATTGGTTATATGGTTAAATACAATAAACCAAAACACTAAATGTATCAAAATAAATTGGTTATATGGGCAAGATGAAAAAATAATGGTATGATAAAATACTAAAGCAAGGTATCACTACCATTCATGCAGGGATGAGCATATGTTCTGAGATCTCTAGTCATAATAGGATCAAGCAACTAAATTGGATGTAAATTATATTGAGGAGGTATGGAAATTAAATATATTACTTCTAAAGTTGTGATATTTCTCCTATACTTATCTAGGTGACCTCATTCATGAAGAAGTTATTCAGAAAGATGAGGGTGTATACCTCACTGATTTTCTAGGGGCTGCCAAGTTTAGGATTTATATTGTCAAGTAAAAACCTTAAAATTCAATGATTCTAAGTCAATAGGAGGTGATGCCGCCTTGAAGTAATGGGAGAGGTAGATAAATTGAATTTCACGTACACTGATAATAATGGGAAAATAGTTTCTAAAGAAACCATTGTCAATCAATTCAAATAGAATATTGAAGAGATCCTAATTCCCAAATCTACATGCAATTACAGGTCAATTCAGCTATTGATCAAATATTAGAATAAGTTAGATAATCTCAATATAATACTAAGGATACTTCAAATAAAAACTCAAAAGATGATGAACCTATATTGCAATGTAGAGATAACTTTCTCAGATTAAAATAGTCCGGATGAAGACAAAGTAGTATAAATACACCACCAAAAAGAGAAGATTCATTATCCTTAGTGAAGAAGAAAAAGAATAGATTATCATAAAATTTTGACTATATTCTTATCTGAAACTTTATGATTCATTTTTCCAATTTTCAATTGCATATTTTGTAATATTTATTTGCACATTGTATGTCATGCAAATCTA